>JAPPVO010000724.1:0-36607 GCA_030407325.1 Camellia japonica | reverse complement strand
TCAAACTGTGCCACAGGAGTGTCATCCTGACGCAACTCCAAAAACTGTTCCCTCAACCTTTCTCGAGCAGAAGGAGGGAAATACTTGGCCCAAAAGGCCTCGGTAAAAGCAACCCACGAGCCACCCACATTATTCTTAGCATTCTTCCACCGATAACTCACATCACTCTTCAACTGAAAGGTCGCCAAAGAAACCCTCAACTCCTCATCTTCGACTCTAAGCATGTCAAGAGTCTTGGTAATCTGCTCTAACTAACTCTCTGCTTCCAACGGTTTAGCCTCCCCCACAAACTCAGGTGGACCGGAGCGAAAGAACTCCTTAGTAAGCTTGAGAGCATGCCCTCTGCCGCCCTCAGTATGAGCTAGGGCGTCTTGCACTGCTCTCACAATCTCATGTGCGACATCCTCGCCGACAGCCGATGCTCAACGGCAGGTACTAAAGGAACTGTGTGCCTCTTCAGGCGTTCCTACAACTCAACCGACCTCTACTCCCTCGTGTAGACATCCTATAAAGCACCAATTAAAATACATTTAGTGTCAACACAATAGCCTTCTCCGAGGCACACCCTAACATTGGTAAGTCACAAGACACACTTAGCCTCAAACTTTACATCTCTACTGCATATAAACATCTAAACATGTAACCACATAATCGAATCAAGTTCACAAAGATAGCCACTCATCCCGGAACTCTCAAGGAATTCCTATCAGAAACCACGTTGATCAGGCGTGTTTCCAAAAGGACCTCAAAGCAAGTTCACCGGTTATGAATACTATCCAGGAGACTGAATCCCATGCTCACATAAATGCAACACATAAGTCCTAATATTCATGTTAACTATATGCAACGTCCTCACTATACGTAGTAAACCCACTGTGATAAAAATCACTTCCCACGAGCTCAAGGTATTCAAACCCGGTAGCTCTGATACCAAGTTGTCACGCCCCACTTTTTATTACTCGAGGTCATTACCAAGTTCATTAGCTTAATTCAATTTCAGAGATAATATGCGGAAATAAACTCATACATTCAACCCATAGCAATGGATATCAGTACTCTCATTCGTATACAAGTAAATGTTTCATGGACATACTAATAAATTGCCCTTAGGCTTACAACTTTTAAATAAACAACTGAAGGGTGTAACCCTTTTACACATATGGCGTTCCGCCAACAAGAAAGAGGCCCCGTGGCCAACAAATAAGTAGATCCAAATCTTGCAGCTCAACCTGCTAAACACCTGAAAAAGATTCAACAACGTGGGATGAACATATAGTCCAGTAGGGATCTCAACTTGATCCTTAACAATAACAACAGTACAGATAGCTATGATCATGCACACTCATTCTTATACTAGAATAGTAATGTGACAGTTTAGACAAAATATATATATATAATATATATAAACTTTTCTCAAAAACAACTATTTCATTCAACGCTATAAGCGATTCATCTTTCCTTTTTTCCTTTCATTAACCCCGTTCCCAATCTTTTATACATAAGCAACTACTTAGGAAATAAATTCACTAAGACCACTACTATTCTCCAATTTCCACACATACAACAGATGTGCCTTTCTAGAACATATTTCTAAAATGTTTGATTCTCTTTACACTTCTAAAAGACAAAGGGGTAGCAACTAATACATGATTAACACAAGATAATCCAATTACAATTTCATGACACGAATGTCTACATTGCCTATGACACATAGTCTATGGCACAATTCACCTTCCAATTATGGCTCAGAACCTGGCCAAATAACTCAACAAGGGTTCCATCTCTCATTAACAATATTTCCAAATTCAACAGGGATAACAAATCAAGTTAAACATATATGATAACATAACGAATACACATGTTGGTATCGTAACAATCACAATCAAACTCACTTCCATACTTCCCAACTGATACACATTTTGGCGATATATCATATCAAATAAACAAACACTTCGGTGGACAAGCATATGAGCTGTATCACACTTCTATAGATAAGCATATGAGCTGTATCTCTGCAATAGGCGCGCATATAAGCAGCAACCCTGGGTCCATCCCCTATCTTCCCATAATCATTAACCGGTTTAGAGGTACATCCCCTATCTTCCCCTAAACCGTGGAGTACATCCCCTATCTCCTCCCATACACAAGTAATGCATATAAACACAACGTCATATACACAATCAATCAATAGTGTAATGTATACACAACAGTTCAACGCAACCGTGTCATCCTCCACCGATGACCAAGGACAAAACCTCTAGATGCAGGTATATTGTACATCTATAAACATACTCAATTGTCATGAGATTATCAACTTATCACTAATACTAACATAGTAGTATAAGATACAACAATCCAACATTCATACCCATTCCAAAGTACTTTTCCCATTCCACAAAACCAATCCCACTTCCTTTTATTTTCAAAACCAACTTCATCCCTTTTGTTTCCACAAAATCAAATCCAAAGGCAATAGAGCCAAAACTCATTTTTATCAACCACATTCTTTTCAAAGTCATTCCAATTTAATTATATAAATTAAATCATAACCATTAAATTAGGGTTTTCCTCCCTCTTTCTCAATATTGAACAAAAGGCCTCAATCATCTAAAATAACCAACAATGGCTTCCATTAATCCAGAATACCCAAGTATTTACCCAAAGATCAAACCCCTCTATTAAATTATTAAATCAATAAATATTAGGGTTTCCTCTCCTTTCAACAACAACTAGCTAATTAACACCCAATTAGCCCCAAAACACATCTAATAATCATGGATCTAAAACCAACAACCAACCCAAAGTTCAACCTCATGAATTTATACAAAAATCCAACATGATATAGTTTTCATGCAATACAAAAATTACCACATGTCTATCTATAGATGAAGTATTGAAAAAAAGCAAGGAGAATCCCTACCTCAAGAACCAAGCAAGAAACCAAACCTAGAGAAGAATCCTACGCAATCTCGAATTCCAATCGGTTGAAAATGTTCATCTCCTCTTGTTCTTCATCCTTGATACAAGAATCATGGTGGGTTGTTGATCAAAGTAAAGGAATTCAAGGGTTTGGAGCTAGGGTTTCGGACTTAGGAGAAGGGGAAAGGAGAGGGGAAAAGAAAATATCAATAAATGATCAAAAATCTCGATTTTAAAGCTGCTGTCCCGAAAACCTCGCTCGAGCGTCCATATGCTCGCTCGAGCGGACCTGTTCCAGCACAGATTCCAAAACTTCAAATAGGTGTAACTCTCCCATCCGGACTCCGTTTTAGGTCATTCTTGTGTCCAAATTGAAGCCCCGGAAATAAGCTTTCCAATGGTTCTAACCTCACATCCAAATTCAAAGTGTGGAAAAAGAAAAGGGAAAAAGAGTGGAAGCTATTCGTAAAATAACTATCCGAATTAAATTCTTTGGTTCAATCATACTTTACCAACATATTACCACCTCAACTAGAATCCCAAATTAAAATAAAGACGCTCCAAATACACTAATAGGATGTCAAAAATGAGTCCACATGCCTCAGAAATACAACTCATCCTGGAGACCCACTCGAGCGGAAGGAGAAATTCTGGGTCATCACATCACATGAAAACACATGTGTTCTTATTCCGGTTAATTAGCTAAAATTACTATGTGATGCGTACAGCAAAACAAGTATAGACTAGATTGCCTAATTTGGAACAAAGCATTGCATATCCGTTTGTTTGGAAAATATTTTGAAGTTTACTACTCGCAAGTAGGCTAAAATGCGGATTTCGATGAATTGTCCCAATTCAAGTAATCCAACCTTCACCCACAGACATTCAGGCAGTTAATCACGTAAGCAAATAGCCTCATGGCAAGCATGCTTTCATGGCAGTCAATAACACACATGCAGTATGCTAAAGCGTAAACACTCACAGTGTACTCTGAGCCAAAACAAAGAACTAGTTAGAAATCATGCATGATCCTAGTTCATGTTAAGATGGCTAATGCAACACATGCGAAATGCAACTAAGATAGGCTCGGCTATCCTAAGAGTGTCATGTGAAATGCAACATGGTACATGTATTCAAATTGGAATTGAAATACAATGCAGTTAGTATGATGCGCCGAGCCCGGTGCATGCAATACAGATGAATGGATGCAAACATGCAAAGCATAAGGTATGCTAAATGAAATATTCCCTAAAACTAACCATCGTAAGCGGTTAAGTAAAAGGGAGAAAGAAATGGAGGTTGGAAGACATGCATCACACACACGCACGCTTATTACAACAATTGGCCCTCTCGAGGGAGAGACCGAATAAAGAGCTAACTAGCTAATCTAAGCTAATTAAACTAATTATTACAAAACGAATTTAAATAGCTAAACGCATTAACTATTAAAGGTACAGACCAAAGCAAAACCTAGCTATCTAAGCATGGCAACTAAGGAAAGCAATAAATCAGGAGCCTCAGAGGTAGAAGAATGCATGCATGTCCGATCGTCTCGTTCGGAAATCCAATGTGATGCCCCGATTTGCCTCTGTTTTCATTTGTTCTCAGGAACTTGCACTAAGCTCTAGAAAGCTGAAACTTCACCTTGGGAGTCCTGTGGGAGGGTGGCCGACCACTTTTGGTCTCTCCAAACCCCTGCCGACCACTTTTTGTTGTTGAAAACCAAGAAAAGTGGTCGGCCAGC
Organism: Camellia japonica; assembly: GCA_030407325.1. NCBI lineage: Eukaryota > Viridiplantae > Streptophyta > Magnoliopsida > Ericales > Theaceae > Camellia > Camellia japonica. The sequence continues at coordinate 31,944 of JAPPVO010000724.1, read as the reverse complement.
TACTTTTTCTGGCTGGCTGACCAGTTGTTGCTGCTGAATCCCATTTTTCTACAACAGAAAGCAAGAAAGGGCATGGCAATGTATTTGCAAGATATGTGTGCACAACCACCCTTCCTATCATGTCATGAACTCAAGGGAGTGTAGGTTCTCGACCCTCGGGCCACCAATCGCGCATTTTCATGCGTGATGGCCGAGAGGCGAAGTTGCACAATTCAATATAAAATGAATGCACAAGTAAACACATAAAGCCTGAAACTCTATCATGTATGATCAAGAGCATTGGCGACCGGAATTTAAGGCACGTTTCATCACTGTAAGTATGAAATGTCCTTCATTTCCCGTGTTTGGACTAACACCTATTCCAAACAAAATGCAACAAATAACATGGCATACGCAATGCAATGTGATGCAAGCATGGAATGCAACTTGAACAACCTAACAAGGCTAATGGCATGCACAATACTAATGCATGCAACAACTAGCGTGCACAATGCAAATATCAATTAGCATGCACAATGCCATGATGTAACCTAAACATACACAATGCAAGGGTAAGGCATACACAATGCGATGAACATGGCATACACAATGCGATGATCTACATGGCATACACAATGAAACTAGCAACCTAGCATATACAATGCTAAATGCTAAGAACTAGATGGCATACTCAATGCAAGGTAATCATAGGGTTCTTAACACAATGTAATGCATGTATGCACAATGCAATGCAACAAGGGCAACAATATGCAATACACCAAGCATGCAACAACATGCAAACCATATATTCAATGGACTTAAACCGAAATGGACAGACCTCAGTCATGCCAAAACAGTGGCCATAATGCTAAAATGAAGGCACCGGAAACACATACAAGCATGCATGCCAATTGGCTCACCAATTGAGGCACCAAGGTGCAACTCTCAAGAGCACTTAAAGAGTGAAAAGCATGGAAGTGTAGCAACACTAAGTGCACTGAAATGAGGTAAGAAATGATGCCAAATCATTCAAACAACATAAGCAAAGCATGCAAGAGTCCTAAGGCATGAAGGCTAGTGAAGAGGACTACAAATGAGGCATGCAATACATGGCACAAATGCATGAACTAAGCATGGACAGAGCTTAAATAGGTCAAAATAAGGACCTAAACATGCTGAGACGAGGGCTCAAAGGCCTAGGCATGCAAGCATACGAGCTAAGGCATAAACTAGGCAATAATGCACAATACTTAAAGGCATTCAAAGCATGAATGAAGTGGGAACATGGCAATGCTATAAGCTCTAAAATGAAGTATTAAATGATGCCAAATCATCTAAATAGCTCAAATATAGCATGAATGAATCAACAAAGCACAAAGCTAGCAAGGCCAATTGCACTACAGCTATACAAAGCATGAAGCATGTGACCAAGGCAACCTAAAACAGTCCTAGAACATGTCAAAATGAGTCTAAAACATGTATGGAAGGAAGCCAAAATAAGCTAGCATGAGGGGCTTAAGGCATGGTGCATACACGGCAAATAAGATGGATTACACTACACCTACTAAGACCAAGCATGGGATGACTTAACCAATAAAATTAGAGTTATATCATGGCATAATAACCCCAAAAACACATTGAAATGATGGCTCACAAGCTATGGCATGAAGGCATACGCAATGATTCAAGTTAAAGCATAAAACATAAGCTCTCCAAAGCATGGAATAAGTGAAAGATGCAAGTGTATGGCCACACTACACGGACTGAAATAACATAACTAATGATGCCAAATCATTGAAATAAGCCAAGTAATGCATGCCAGAGGATTCAATACACAAGGCTAACAAGCTAGATTGAACCAAGGCTATACGAAGCAAGTCATGGATGACCAATACAACATAAATCAGACCTTAAACATGCTAAAACATGAATAAAGTCTTCTCAGAGCTAAGCCAAAAGCATTCTAAAATAACATGTTACAACATGATGCATGTTAGGCTATTTCATGGAATTGCACTACAAGTGCAAGGAGCATGCAAAGGCTAACCAAACCAAACCTAAACAGAGGTATGACATGGTAAAACATCACCAAAGACATGCTAAAATGGACTCGAACCAAGCTAAAATGACATGTTACAACATGAAGCATACAAAGCTAGTTTAAGGGATTTACACTACAAGTGTATTAGGCATGCAAGAGCCAACCAAACCAATCCAAAACAGATCTAAGACATGTTAAAACAACACCAAAAACCCACTGAGATGGCTCCAAAACAAGCTAGAAAGACATGCTCAAACATGAGGCATACAAGACTAGATTGTGTGATTTACACTACAAGTGTATTAACCATGCATGGTGTGACCAAGGCAAGTAAAAATAGTGGTATGCCTCAGAAAAATAACCACAAATACAAGCTAAGACATGGTCAACATACACTTAGCAAAGGTGCTCAAACATGAGGCATATTAACGCATGTATAGAAGATGCAAGGAGAGGGGATGGCCCTCCCCTTTTTAGGACCTTAAAACACCATCCCCACCACTGAAATCCAGAGGCCAATACAAGGTGGTCCCGAAGCTCACAAAAAAGGCTAAAAAACAAGGCCTAAGAGGGGATAAACAACCCCAAACACAAAAGTGATCTTAAACAAACTTTTTAAGCATGCAAAAACAGAAATTTTATCAGTTATGAGCTAAGCTTAAAATAGCATGAAAGATAGGATAAAAGCTTAAGCAAGAAAGGGGGATTCAAAGGTCAAAAGCTCACCCTTGAAGACCCTCTTTATAACTGCAACTCCAGCAGCCTTTTTGAACTTAAACCAGTCCAAGAACACCAAAAACAACCTCAAGGAGCCTCAGCAACACAAGCAAGGTGTTTAAGTGTGTGTTTGTGCACAAAACTAAGACAAATCTACACTTTTGAGCACAAAAATGAAGCAAACAAGGCAATATAGATACAACACTATATCTATCCTCTTCCCTCAGATTTTCTAAACCTAGAGGAGGGAGAAGGAGCTTCCCTCTTATAGAAGAGAAAAGGCAAAACTTCTAGGAGAAGCTAAGCACCAAGGCAATCCCTCCATACACGTGTATGGAGGATGGCCCCAATGTCCTCCAACTGTGCCAGCTGGCGGAAAATATCTCCAAAAAGGTGGCAAAAAGCAACCGACCACTTGAAGTGGTTGGCCTGCTACTTAAAGTGGTCGGCCGACCACTTCAAGTGGTCCACAAAGACAAAAACTGGTCGGCCATGGTGAGAGAGGGTCCAGGGCATGAAAACAATGCAGTGGTGTGGTGGTCAAGCAAAAAAGATGCCCCAAAGACCAAGAAAGCCAGTTGTCCAACCAGAAAACTGGCTAGCAGAGGAAGAAGTGGTCGGCCAAGAGAAATACTAGTCTCCCACCCTTGGACCACCTTCCAAACAAGGAAAACAAGGTTTGTACCAGAAACAAACCAAAGCGGATACAAGACGAGAGATCGAGAGGCAAAGCACGCGGCCGAAAGCCCCGAAACTAGCTGACGAGCACCAAAAGTTGTATGCGACCACAAAAGTGGTCTCCCGGACCACAGTGTTCCTCTAGGCAAAGGCAACAAGGTGTGGTTCAAAAACCACACCAAACGGAGAATGTTAAGCGGTCCCGAGACAAGGCACGCGGCCGAAGGCTCCAAAAATCAGAAACTAGTCTCCAAACAGGAAAAATGGCCTACGACCACAAAAGTGGTCTACGACCACAAAGAGATGGTCTGCAAGACCTCTCCCTCCCTCCGGGAAGAGAAACAAAGTTCGGTCCACAAAGAGTTCAAAGGCCTGGAGGCAAGGCTCTCAGCCAAAACTCCGAAACCTCTAAACAAGTACAACATGCACCATCACCGAGCGCTCAATCGATGACGTCTGAGTCTTAAGGTCGGTCAAAAATAGGGTGTCTACAGATTATAGCTTATTTGAAGTGATTTTCAGCTTAAATCTCTAAGTTGGTTGAGAGGTGCTTATAAAAACAGCTTAAACGAGCAGCTGAATTTTGAGGGGCCTAATGACTTAAATGCCCCTCATATACTTCAAATATTACCAAAAAACCAATATATAAATCTATAACCAAACACTGTTCACTTCTTCACACAAAGAAAGAGAGAGGGGCAATTTCTGGTGGCACATCACGATCTCTCTCCCGAACTGCCCCTCGAATATATATATGCCTCATTCTAGAATCAAACCCTAACCCTCACTTTCTCTTTTCACAATCTGAACCACAACCCCTTCCTCTACCTCACCTGCACTACGATCATCATATGTCGCCACTGTGCCTCTGTCGTCTTCTTTAACTCCAAAATGCAACACAGGCCTAGATCTCCCCTTTTTGTTGCTCTCGCCGATTTTTGTTTCCAGTTACGTCTCAAGACATCGCCCCGTCATTGTAGACTATCGTCGCCGCATCGTAGCAACCCATTGCTGCTTTGTCGCCATCGTCGTCGTATCGCCATTGCTGAGCTTCTCTCTCTCTCTCTCTCATGATCTGAAACCACATCATGATCTGAAAATGGTGATGATGATGATGATGATAACGATCGAGGGTTTTTAGTGGTGGTAGAGGAGATGAATGAGCTGAGAAAGGGCTTCTTGCAGACCACCGGTAGTAGCTCCGACTCTGGCTCCTCAGATCTAGGGTTTTGCAAAATTGTAATGAAATAAAAGAAGAAAAAAAAAAGAGAAAAAAAAAATTATTTCAATTAACTTCCATTTAATTTAAAAAAATTATTTCAATTAATATTGAAATAAATTGTGCAATTTTACAATTTAAATAAAGAAATAAATTATTGATATAAATTGCAAAATTGCACAATTTTATTTCAATTAAAAAAATACAATTTACTTCCACTAATAAAAAGAAATACAATTGTTATATTCTTAATTGTAATGAAAAAAAATAACAATAATATAAATACATGGATATTAATTGTAATGAATTAATAAATTAAACAAAATTAACAAAAAGAAAGAAGAGAATGAAAAAAAAAAAAAAGAAAGAAAGAAGAGAAAAGAAAATAAGGAGAAAAAGAAAAGAAAAAAAAAGTATTGATGCTAATTAACCATTAATTGACACTAATTAATTTATAATGAAAAATGAAATAATTTTATACTAATTGATACTATTAATGAAAATAATAATTTTTGTAATACTAATTATATTAAATTTTATTAATGAAATAACTTTTTTAAAATTAAAATTGAAAAAAAATGACAAAATAATCATTTTTATATCATATAAGGGCAAAAAGGACAATTTCACAGTAAAAAGTTATTTTACAGCTTATCAACCAAATACTACTCTGCTACTTAAATCCATAATCTCACAGCTACACCAAACAGGTTAACAACTAATCTATAATCACTTTTCCACAGCTCTACAAAACGGGACTTATGTCTATAAGGACAAGCTTTTACGAAATAATGAACTACCCTATTCTCTAATCGCAGTAGCTGGAGTCACGTCTATTACCTATGCATAGGATTCCTTCTTATCTGTACGAATTCATTTCTCTCTCTCTATATTCAACAAACCTCTTCTCTCTTCTTCTCTATACCTGTCTCCCTTTCTCACTCTTTATTTTTCTTTCTCAATTTTCAAAGCTTGAAACCTTTTTCACCTACAATAACCTTCAACTCTCGTCTTTTTCCCCTTTTCTCTCTCATCTCTTCTCCATGAACTCTCTCTCTTTGTCCAATTTCCAATTTCAAACCCTAATCTCTTCCCTTCTGATCAGCGATGGTGATATCAACATTCAAATCAACCACAAAAATAATGTCGATCAGCTCTCCATCAAACACCACCACCGAATCCAGTTCCTCCACCAGACCTCACTGTCGGTCAAGGAGTAATGTCCACCGCTAACACCTTGTGTGGTGTCTTCGCTATGAGTTTCTCGCAGAGATACAAACCTATAAAGAAAATCAGATTGATCAAGGAGTTCAGATGTGATGTAGGTTTGATAAATGGAGGCGTCGAAAAGTTTGTTTCTAGTAATGATATTGAGAGAAATGGGAGAGAAGATTGAAGAGGGTTTTTTGGGTCTAAGTATAGGGCAGACGATTCAGAGAGTTGGGTATCGAAAGAGCGTGATCATTAAGTTCGGTTAGACAAATAGTAACCTAGAAAAATCTCTATCTGTCTAAGCCGATCAATTGTTAGATCTGAAATCTATATACACACACATATATATAGATGGATAAAAGAGAGGAAGAAGAATGTGTTGTGCTTGTTCTTTATTTTCAACATTGTTTTGCTCATCGGAATCATTCGAGTGTATAATGATGGCGTGTTCACGCACTGCCTGGAGACACCGCCGTAGTGGGAGAATTCAGAGAGGGTGAAACTAGTGTGGGAGAGAGAGGATTTTGTTCCAGCGAGACTTGGAGCAATGGCATAGTTCTAAATATCAACCGGTACGGTACGTACTGACTGGTTCGTATCGGAAAATTGAAGTGTCGATTCGGATATGCGCCGATATACCGGTGATAATGAAATTCGCAATCGTAGCGGCCGATTCTTGATACGTATCGGCCTGAATCTGATACATGAGCAATACAGTTTCGATACACATTTGCCATCGCTGGTACGGCTGAAAATGGAGCAAAGAATCCTGCGAAAGCAAAAATAATCGTTCGGTACAGATGACAATGGAGCAGAGTACTTGCAAAAACAAAAGCAAACGCAGAAAAGGAAAGGAATAACCCATCACATACATGTACATCACTCACTTAAACCTTTCATTTCAAGTGTTTTGTCTTCTTCAAGCAATACACAGACTCACGGACCATAAATTTGTAACAATCTCTAAACAAAAACCCTCAATCGGACCAAACCCAAATCTCAATCAAACCCAAATCCATCTCCCAGTGGCATCGATCTTGTAAAGTGTTACAAGGAGAAGCATCGAATCGAACCCAAACCCATTTCCCAGTGGCACCGCTTTCAAGCTTCTTCTTTGAAGGTTTGTTATGTCATGCTCTGTTTTCTTCTTGTGTTGTTCTGTTTATATGTTTGTTTTGTTTTATTTTTTTTTCTTTTTTTGTTTAGTAGTTGCTGCATTTTGTGGTTGTATTATGGTATGGGATGGGAGATATTTTAATATATATATATTTATGATTGTTCAAATATTAATATATATATTTATTTTTTTCTCAGCAATGTACCTGTAGAGTATGTTTCATACTTATTTCACTTCTTCATTCCTTTAAGTTGATTTATTAGACTCACTGTTCATGGACCTATTAAAACCAATAAATTAAGTGGTAGCAGTGTATAATTAGGCTCATGTATTGAATCTTCTTGACTGAGTGCCATTATAGTTTTCAAAACTTTTGTCTGTCAACAGCTTGATTGTTCATTGTTTTTTTTTTTAAAGAGGTTTAATATTTTAAATTTTTTATTTTTATTTAAAGAGGTTTAATCTATTAGATTTTTTATTTTAGATTTTTTTTATTAATTCAGATTTTTTAATCTGTCAAAATTTTTTTATTTCAGATTATTTTTATGTCAGATTTTTTTTAAAGATGTTTCATCTATCAAATTTTTTAAAGAGGTTTAATTGTTAAGTAAAGAGGTTTAATATTTTAGATTTTTTATTTTTATTTTAAATGCATTATTATTAGTAACTAAATTAGAATTACAATATTTGTTAATTGAAAACTGTTATAGTAGATAATTGAAGGTTATAATGGCGCACGGAGGTTGTTCTAGTGGAAAACCTCCAAGTGATGATATTGGTTGGAAAGTTGGAATTCCACTAGAAAATACTAGGCATAAAATTAGGTGTACATTTTGTGGAAAAGAGCTAAATGGTGGTATAACTAGGTTGAAGCAACATTAAGCAACATTTGGCCCATATGAAAGGTCAAGTCGCATCTTGTGCTAATGTTAGTGGTGAAATTCGGACACTAATGATGGATCATTTGAATAATTATAAGGGCAAAAAACTTGACAAAAGGAAGATGAATGAGGAATTGACAGAATAAATTAGAGCCAGTCAGTGTGATGATGATGAAAATGATGAAGAGGACCTAGAAATGGTTATGGCCCGACAAATTAGGGCCAGTGATATTGAGGTTGTACCTCTTCCTGGTTTTGCTCGGCGAAGTCATAGTGTTCGTGAGGCCAGTACAGGTAGGAAACAGATTGATACATCCTCTCCAAAAGTTCAATTATTAGGCGTAGATGTGGATCTTCATAACACCAAAGGCAACAAACAATCCAAACTCTCCTCTAGATTCTTGAAAGAAGCAAATAAAAAATTAGGAAGAGCAGTTAGCCAGTTTGTATTGTTCACTCCGGTGCCTACTAATGTTAATTCTAAATGGCTAGAACCAATGTTGGATACTGTAAAAGAGGTTGGAAATGGAACAAAGCTACCTAGTTCTTATGAAGTAAGCCTCTAACTTAAAGTTTGAAAAAACTCTTTCTATGTTTAAAAATAAATAAATTATTAAGATGCTTGTTGATAGTTTTTGTTTGTTATTTATTATTAAACAGGTAACTGAAGTGTATTTACCAATGGAGTATGAAGCTTTACAAAATTGGATAAAATCTCATAAATCTAGTTCTACTGAGTGAGGTGTTACAATTATGTGTGATGGATGGTCTAGGCCCACAAGAAAGCACATTGTTAATTTTCTTGTGTATAGTAATCGTGGAACAATTTTTCAGAAGTCTGTGGATGTAACTGATGTACCTAGTAGGACAGCTAATTATGACTTGGGCCTCATGGACAAGGTAGTGGATGAAATTGGAGAAGAATATGTTGTGCAAATCATAACTGATAACGAAGCTGCGATAAAGGCAAACTCATGCAAAAAAGGGAGAATCTGTATTGGACAGGATGTGCAGCTCATTGTATTGATCTTATGTTAGAGGATATTGGGAAGAAAAAAAGTGTGGCAAAGGTGTTGGATTGTGCAAAAGTAATTACACGCTTTATTTATAACTCCAACTGGGTCATTGATTTCATGAAGAGATTCACAGGAGATAGAGAGTTGTTACGTCCTGTCATCACACGCTTTGCCACCAATTTCATTACTTTGGAAAGCATTGTTAAACATAAGACTGCTTTACAGGATATGTTTCATTCTCAAGAGTGGAAGCACAGCAAATGGTACAAAAAGGATGATGCAAAAGAAGCGAAAAAAATTATACAAAGTAAAGATTTTTGGACCAAGGCGGCAGATGTATTAAAACTTCAAGAACCACTTCTAAAGGTGCTTAAACTTGTAGATTGGGATGAAAATCCCACAATGGGTTTTATATATGAAGCCATGGATAGAGCAAAGTTGGCCATCAAACAAAATTGTAGCTATTATGTAAATTATTAGAAGATTATTGATAATCGATGGGCTTTCCAACTACACACGGACTTGCATGCTATTGGTAAGTAATTTTTAATTTATTTAAATTATAAATTATGTATTCCTTTGTCTCACTTTTATTATTATTTTATATTTGAATGTAGGTTATTTTTTAAATCCCACATTCCAATATGGGGAGCACCTTTCTAATCATCAAGAAGTGATGAGTAGAGTTAGAAATGTGATTTCGAGACTTCTACCAGATTTAAACGAGCAAATACAGGCGATAAACCAAGTTAGTCATTATTTAATATTAGTTAAATTGATAACTTATTATTTGACTTGTGAATTGTGTTTGTAAAACTGTTTATTGCTTTTTGTTCATTGCAGATCTCTTTATTTTGTAATAAAAAAGATTTTTTTGGTGCTGTGTTAGCACAAAGAGCAGTGAAAGCAACAAATCCTGGTAATTATTATATACTCAATCAACTATTAACTATTTTAATTACATATTATTGTTACATTGTCAACACTTCTATATCAAATTATAACATAATCACTAATGATTGATTAATTTGTATATAGCTGAATGGTAGATCCATTATGGTACATCGGCTCCGGCACTCCAAAAAGTAGCTGTGAGCGTATTGAGACAAATCACGTCTTTTTCTAATTGCGAGCGCAATTGGAGTACATTTAGCCTGATACATACGAAGACAAGAAATCGGTTGAAGTATAAAAAATTAAATAAACTTGTTTATGTGTATTACAATATGAGGCTAAAGATCAGACATGCAACACGAAAAAGCCAAGATGACAGAGAGGAATCTTTTAACCCCATCAATCTTGACTATATATTTGAAGAAGATGATCTATTAACTCCATGGCTTCAAGAGAGAGAACGTGTAGTCTTGGATGATGAAGGTAACTCAGGTTGGTTGATTGTTGATGATGATGATGAGGGAGATCATGCCACTAGTTGCCAAGCACCTCAACACCATCAAAGAGCAGGATCTGCTGCAAGTGGCTTTATTGAAGATCGCGGTTTGAGTCCACCTAGTGATAGTGGAGATGATAGTGATGGCAGTCATCCTCCAATAGGTGGTAATAGTGGGGGACAATGGGAGTCTGTAGGTTCTGCACATGGTAGTAGATGCAGTATTCATCATATTGATCATGATTGGAATAGGGATTCTACACAGCAGCGACGACATTCTATTTCTACTCCTGATGTAGAAGCATCAACATTGACGACCAATATGCCCAGTACCATATCCTTATTACCCTTCTCCTAGTCAACCACCACTGCACATCTATCAACCACCTTATATGGGAAATTGGAACTACTCTCAACAACCTCATCAATATCCATATACAGAGGGTTTCAATTATGGTACAAGGGGCTTGCAATGACATAACAACAATCAAGTAACAGTGGCAGTAATAACACCATTTATGATCAATGCACTTTCAATAGCTACTACCAGGAATATCAATATGGAGAAATCGGCCAACCAATTCATAGTGATGATCAAAGTGATGTGAGATATGGAGATCTTTCTGTACCACCACGTAATTCTTTTTATTACTAAGTTTTAGAGTTGTTGACTTGTAGTAGATTGCTTGTATGCGATTATGACTGAAGCGAATGAATTATTTTCATGTCCCTCTTTCTCTTATTAATTTGTTGTGCATTTAAAGTATTTCATTGTTGAAAATAAGTAAAAAAATATTTCCACATCAACTTTTTTTATTAAAAGTTTAACATATATGCCAAATAAAAGCTTGACACTAAAATAAATACATATCATTTAGTTGAAAATGAGTCAAAAGTGTCCCTACATATCAAAATTTTGATTAAAATGTGATAAACTAAAGCTAAAAGAGTAAAAAAAAAAAATGCATAAAATTGAGTTTTAGAGGGATTGCTAATGATTTATGAAATTTCACGACCGCGACGCCCGATTCCTGATATGTACCGATCGATACTTCCGATACCGATACTTTACGATTGATACCGTTACGTTACCCCGATACCGCGATTTAGAACTATGGGCGGTGGTGCTTGAGGATTAGAATGACAATATAAACCAAAGTTTGGACCGGTGGTGGCAACAAAGAAAGTGGTGATTGAGGAGAGAGACAATTACCCATGTGTTTGTAGTGTGATTGATAGATAAAGAAACAAACAAATAGAGAGAAATAGATGAAGATAAGAGAGATAGAGAATTTCAATAGATAGATAATTCAACAGATAGATCTTTTTAAAAAAGGTAATTTAAACAGATAGAATTTCAATAAATAGATATATTTTGAACAGATAATTCAACAGATAGGAATTTTGAACATATAATTTCAATAGGTAGAAATTTTAATAAATAGATTCTTTTGAATAATTTGAATAGATAGGTTAAAAAAATCTCAACATAAAATGGTAAAACTGGAAAGAAAATGTCCTTAAAAATAACTAAAGGGACTTCTCACCATATTATTTCACACAACGTGTCCTTTTTACCAAAAGCAATTATTCAGTAGACCTTACGCTTTACGCAATCTTTAGATTGGATTTATCAACAATTTTCTCTAATTTTACTATGTGATTTTTGGACAAATTTCACATTATTCCCTTATAGTTTAATCAATGTGCAAATTACCTCCTTGTCTTTTGGAAATAATTACATAATCCACATATGATTTGTAAACTAAAATACATACTAACTTTTGTTTACTAGACTTGTGAATTTACCTTCATATCATCTTCTTTCTCTGTCTTATTCTTCTTCTCTTCTTCATCCTCCTATGGCTACCAATCCCTTGTCCTCCCTAACATACAGACACACACACAACCACCACCACCAACACCAACCACTACCACGTAGCTCCCTACTAATCCCATTCCAGCGATCACCACTTCACAGAGAGTGGTGGAGTTCACTGTGTGAGTCATTTTTTGTAGCAATCATAATCTCTTTTGAGGGTTCACAAGAGTAAAAAGAAGAACTTTTTTGGTTCCTGCTTGTCTCATGTTTAAGATCAAGACTAAACCATCCAGTCCAGACCATGGGCTCATTTTTGAGTTCCGTTTCGATAATTCAAACCATTCAATGTGTAGAACTCGTCGAATACTATATCCCTATAAAAAAAAAATCACATTGATCGGATATTGATAGTTATTTAATCGAATTAGATTTGTATAAAAAAAATAGACGGTGAAAAAATAAACGATTGACAGAAATTTGATCGATCAAATAGTTATCGATATACGATTGGCGTGATTTTTTATAGAGATATATTACTCGACGAGTTCTATATCTTAAACAGTTCAAATTATAGAAACGGGACCTAAAAATAGGCCCATGGACTGGACTGGACGATCCAGTCTTGATCTCAAAGATGAGACCAGTTGGACCCAACTTTTTTATATGACTTAGATTGGTTAGAATGAAAATAAAAAAAAGTAAAAAAAAAAAATAATTTTTGATTTTGGTTAACATAAAAATAATGAAAGTTACATAAAAGTTAGCCAAAAAAAATTCACCAAAAACACAAACCTCAAACATAGGCAGAGCTACGCGATAAGTTGTGGGTTCAAATGAACCCACTGAAATTTTATAGATAACCAGGGTTTATTCAATATTTTGACTGATAATTTGTAATCTTATGAAATAAATTTAAAAAAAATTAATTGATATTGTAGAATTTCAACAAAATGGCCCCATTAAATTAAAAAAAATTAATTGATATTGTAGAATTTCAACAAAATGGCCCCATTAAATTAAAATGTTGAAGAGAATGTCAAGTTTTAACATGAAAAAATAATGAAATTCTTTTCTAAAATGTGATTCTTAATAGAAATTTAATTCAAAATAAAAAAAATAAAATGAAATGATTTTAGCTTTTTGTATTTTAAAATATATATATTTTTAAAATAAATTAATACTCATATAATATATTGACCATTAATTAAATACACTGTTAATAAAAATGATGCAGTCAGCATAATCAACATTTGATGGACTATAAATTTGTTCACTCCTAACAACACGTTTGTTTGGAGGGATAGGGGTATGGGAAAAGACTCACAGTCCGATGGATGGAATAATCTATAGTTCGGTTCAGAAATTTAACACCAAGCTGTAAGTCCATCTGAACTAATAGTCTCCCACATGTAGGATAAGTCTATCCTAAGCGGGGTGTGGGACATAACTCTATCCTAAGGGGGTGTGGGACAAAAAGCTCAGGATAAACTCAGTATTGTGATTAACCTGAGCTTATTGAAATAAGATTAAAATCTCAACTAAAATAAAAATAAAAATAAAAATAAAATTTTAATTTATTCAATTTATTTAATTAAAAATAAAAATAAAAAATTCAATTTATTTAAAAGTTTAAATTAAAATAAAATTACAAAATCTCAACTAAAAATTAAAATTAGTTTATATAATTTTTATTGATGTTCGATTTATTTAATTTTTTAAAAATTCTAGTTAAAAAAATTAAATAAAATAAGATATATATCGGATTCAATAGAATAGTCCAATTTAAATATCTACTCTCATAACTAAACAAACATAAGATTCAATAGAATAGTCTAATCCTAATATTTAATTCTATGACGAAATAAACATCGAATATAAATCTAATCCAACTAAATAATTCAGAAAATAATATATTCCAAAATTAATGATATGATATATTATAATTTTTTTTATTCAATTTATCGAAATAAATACATCCTAAATATATGTGTAACATCACACTTTTTATTGATCGATTCTTTTTAAAAATAAATGAGAGAGAGAGAGAGAGAGAGAGAGAGAGAGAGAGAGAGAGAGAGAGAGAGAGAGAGAGAGAGAGTGTGTGTGTGTGTGTAATGTAATAGATTTTCACTCACATCACATTGATCACGTAGCTGTGCTCCTCGTGCTCGAAGAAGTCGCGCTGGAGTCTTCCCAAGTCTTTGCCTATGTTTGGCATGTTTATTTCGATTAAAATAATCATATAGAATAAAATTAAATATTTTAATTAAACGTAATAAAATATTATATTCAAATCATAATAAATTTATTTTTTTTCTCATAAAAATTTAAAAAATTAAAAAATTTATCTCAAACGAGATTTTTTAATCTCAAATTAAAATAGTCAAAACTTAAATTTACATCCCAAACGAAAGCTATGAGTCATATAATCATATTACATATCTATACAATATATTTTTTTTAGAGAAGTACTCTTTTATAGACTCTTTTTTTAGAAAAGTAGTGTTTTGAGAGGATGATAAAAAGTTTTTTTTTTTTTTGGCTTATTAAACTTTTTTTGTGTAAAAAAATAGAAAAATGATATAACCTAAAAAAGCTAAAAAACTAAAAAAAGCTAAAAGCTAATCATCTCAAATTGCCTCTAAATAAGAGTCTATTTACTTATTTGTAATGTTAAATTTTAATCGACAAGAATTTATGAAAGAGTGTTTTTGTAAAAATGAATAATTTTAGAGAGATTGATTTTAGGCCTTGTTTGGCATAACCTATATAATCCATCTTTTTATCTTTTTATCTTTTTTCCATCACATCACCTTTCTACTTTTCTGCACATCTTTTCGTAAAAAGACAAAAAATACATTTTTTTAGGACACTCCAAACCAACCCTTAGTTCTTATTTGCCAATAAATTAGAATAGTTAAAAAATTATTGTAAATTATTATATTATTTTTTTTATACGCCATTTTGTAAAAGTTAAATAGTCAATGAAAATAGTCAATTCTCAATCGAGACAATCATTTATTACTGAACATTTGTCAAAATGTCTAAAATCCTAACAAAAAGTATTGAGTGTCGTAGTTTCAAGGGAGATTGATCAATAAATTTAATATTTTGAGCTTGTAATTCATATAATCTTATACCTTTTTTTTTATAATCCATTTAGTCCTTTTGAATGTATAATAACTCATTTGTCTGCCACATTAGAGTGTCACATTTGGAAAAAATAAACTAAAGAGTTTTTTAGTGTCACATCATACTTGCCATATTAGAGTGTCACATTTGGAAAAAGTACACTAAAAAGTTTTTAATTTTTGTAGAATCTCACATCATACTCGCCAAGTTAGAGTGTCACACACTACAACATATAAGAGTTTTAGAGATCAAATATTTTGGTATCTAAAAGTGAAAATTTTGTTTCAAAAGATATTTAGAGACCAATTTCTATCGTTGTGAGGATAGTCGCTAAAAGGTCATCCTGAAAAGTCAAAAACAAGGCTTTTAGCGACAAAAATTTGAAAATGTCACTAATAAATAGACTTTTAAGGACAAAATAATTTGTTCTCAGAATGGTTTATTTTTTTAGACAAAAAATTTGGTCTCAAAAAGATAATAATTCATCACTGATGTCTAATTTTTGTTGCTAAAAATATAATAACGACATTTTTCTCAACAAAAATTTTGGTCCTTAAAAAATAATTTTGTTCCCAAATTTTGGTCTTTAAAATCATAATTTTTTGTAGTGACATGTCACATTTAGAAAAAGTACACTACAAAGTTTTTATTTTTTTTGGAATATCACATCATACCCACCACGTTGTCACATTTAAAAAAAATACACTAAGGAGTTTTTATTTTTTTAGAGTGTCACATCATACCCACTACGTTGTCACATTTGAAAAAAGTACCTTAAGGAGTTTTTAGTATTTTTGGAGTGTTAACTCATACCCGCCACATTGTCACATTTGAAAAATATATATACTAAGGAGTTTTTAGTTTTTTTGGAATAAAAGTCTTGGAGTGTCACATCATACCCACCACGATGTCACATTTGAAAAAAAGTACACTAAGAAATTCTTAGTTTTTTAGAGTATCACATTGTTGGAGTATCACATTAATACATGCTACATTGAAGTATCACATCATACCTGTCGCATTAATAAAAATGTATAGTTGTCCATCAAAACACTATCAAAAAAAAAAATAGAACTACATGGAAGGAAACTCTCTACTAATAGGACTTAATAGATTAATAGTTGTCACATCATACCCACCACGATGTCACATTTGAGAAAAGTACACTAAGAAATTTTTAGTTTTTTAGAGTATCACATTGTTGGAGTATCACATTAATACATGCCACATTAAAGTATCACATCATACTTATTACATTAATAAAAATGTATAGTTGTCTATCAAAACACTATCCAAATAAAAAAATAGAACTACATGGAAGGAAACTCTCTACTAATAGGACTTAATAGATTAATAGAAAAAACTTAAGACTAATTGGAATACTTATTTGTGAGATAGAATTTATTAGTAAATATCCCTAATTTTAATCAATAAATGTTAAATATTAATACCATATGAATTTTTCACAAAACTATCACATAATTTTTCGCTATAGTTGGGTTTAAAACTTCAAGATTCGTTTATGAAGGGAAAATAACAAATCAGTTGAAGGTTGAATTTCTTTTTTAGATTAATAGTAAAATTTATAACTTTAATTATTAAGAATCAAACTTTTTTCATGTGTATGTAATTATTTTTGAAAAGTTAATATGATTTGTAATTTCTCCATTTATGAATACCTAAATTTGGCTTTTTGGTTTATTGGCTTTTTTGGATTACACTACCTTTTTATTTTTTTGCACTTTTTTTTTTAAAAAAAAAAATTCAAATTTTAACTTACTTCTCAAAATAGGCCAAATTATAATTTTATGCATTCCATATAAATTATAAATTAAATTATCAACTATTCTGAATAAGATGTGAATCAAAATTCTATATCGGTATGGAGTTACATATAGGTGGAAGTAGGTGGTAATTTAACATTGTTACTTCTTATCTACTATATTTGGCACAATGAATAATTAAAAGGGTATTTAGGCTAACATCCTTCAATAATTTTTAGTAATATAAGAGGTTCATAATATTTATTTTTTATTTTTTATTTTTTGAGCCTAAAGTCCTTCATCCATTTTCATATATCACACTCACTCTCTCATTCTCTTTCCAATCTTTCCCATAAAAAAATAAAAAATAAATAAATAAATAAACTCAATTTGGCGCCAACTGGAGAAGTTTCAAGCTCTCTTTATCTCTCGCAAAATTGCAGTTATAGCGAAGAATCACAGAAACTTCTCTACCAACCACTGTTGCTTCACTTTCAACGACTATAAACTTAGTTCACTAACAAACCCCCAAAAATTCTTCAATCCCAACCCCAATTTCCCCTAAATTAGGGTTTGTAAAGACTCCATCAATGGCCGGTGCATTGATCGAAGGTGCAGCTTTGAGAGCTACAATTTTGATCACTAGTGTCAATTTCATTATGTGTCGAGACTGAAATTACACTCAGAACAGTGAAAGGTAAAGCCTTTCAGCACCTTTCCACAAGCTCGATACTGGCTCGAAGTTGAATTCCAAGGATGGTGGATGAGCAGGGTGAAAGGGTGTTGTGGGTGAAAAGGATGATCAATTTGTGAAGGTCATTTGGCGTATGATTCGTCTAACAAGCAGTTGCAGTCAAGGCAAACATAGATCCAACTTCCATTGATGGGTTGCTTGTAGCCAGAGCATCGAAATTTAAAATTTGTTTTGTTGTCACAGACAATCAAACGACGTGGGTGGTGTAGATGTTGAATTTGAAAACATCTCTTGTGTATCTTTGTGATTATGTATGTGGGATTCAACTTTTTCTGTAATTTGGCTAGAAGTAGAGAAATTTCAAAACACATGAAAAATTTGAAAATATAAAGAAAATCAGAGAAATTGAGTAACTAGAGAAATTTCAAAACACAGAGAATTTTGTCTGAAATTTCTCTATATTTTAAAATTTCGCTAAATCGAAATTTCTTTGGATCTAAATTTCTCTAGATCAAATTTCTCTTAGTCGAAATTTTTCTAAAAAAATGTTAAGGGACCCCAACTATTATGAAAATATTATATGTCCTGTATCCTATAAAATCTTAATATCAAGAACCTTAACCCATAACTAAAAGTAAAAATTTAATCTCATCAAATAGAATAAGAAAATAATAATTGTGATTAAAGTAAGAATTTAGCGAAAGCACCATTAAAACAATATTGTTAAATTATATCAATTTAATGCTATTCATGGTTAATATATAACAATTTGCACAAAAAAAGAAAGCTGAAGCTATATTTTATCATCTTTAATTATTTTGAAAAAATTATAATTTTTGACTTTTTATGAAATATGGGTTGGGTTTGAAGTGATGTGGTAGAGAGGTGATATGACTTAAATAGGATGATTTGACTTAAATAAGATAGCGACTTTTTAACGTTTTGGCTTTTTTTAAAGATGCCAAACCAAGCCTTAGTATAAATTTAGAAAAAAAAAATTATACATTAGGGATAAACTTTATAAATATTAATAATTAAATTCTAAAATTTCTTAATGTATCTGTAAATATTTTTTAAAAGATCACTAAATTGTAATTCCTCCCTCCAATTATGTATAATAAAATTTATGATATAACGAATTAATTACTTTTAATAAAATTTATTATATATATAATTATTCATTTTGGTTTGGTTTGGTTTGGGAAGTGGGTTGCCTTTTTGACTTTTTGATTTTTTTTTACTATTTTAGCCTGGGGCTAAAAAGCCTGATTTGGAAAGGATTTTTGATTTTTTTGGTTTTTTTGTAAGAGAAAAAAGATAATGATTATGGGTTGGATGTAATGTTTAGTCTTATTGGGACTAAAAAGCCTATTTTATTTTTTGGGACTATTTTAAGCCCAAACCCACTTCCCAAACAGGGGTGCATAACACGCCTGATTGCTAGTTTTTTTTTTTTTTTTTTTTTCTTTTGTTTTTTTTTTTGGGGAGCTTTTTTGATAAATCCACTTTTTAAGAGCTTTATTTCATCCAACCCATATTCTTTTTGACTATTCCATTAGGTCCTATTTGAGATAAGAAGACCAAAATACCCTTTTCATCTACTTATGTTCCATTTAGTTCACATTATTTTCTTATGTTTCAATAAGTCTTATGGGTGACATAATTACCAAAATACCCCTAATGTGAATGTTCACACCGTCAATGTGAATGTTCATATCGTCAATGTGCAGGGGCCCGGCCCATGTCGATCCTCGTGGGTGCCCAAAAAAATTCGACTCGGGCCGAGGCGAGCCCGGCCCATTGATAATGTGAATATTTACATTGACATGTTAACATTCATATTAATAGGACTGTAAAATTGGCCCGCGTCCCGTGGCGGCGTGAAACCCGCCCGCAGTCCATGGGTGGCTCGGGGCGGGCCCGGTCCGGCCGTTGACAATGTGAATATTCACATTGACATGTTAACATTCACATTGACAAGAGTATAAAATTGGCTCGCGGCCCATGGGCGGCCAAAAGCTTGCCCGCGGCCCGGGGCAGGCCCGGCCCGGCCTGTTGACAATGTAAATATTCACATTGACATGTTAACATTTATATTGATAGGAGTGTAAAATTAGTTCGTGCCTCGTGGCTGTCCGAAACCCGCCACGGCCCGTGGGCGGCCCGGGGCGGGCCCTGCCCGGCCTGTTGACAATGTGAATATTCACATTGACATGTTCACATTTACATTGATAAGAGTATAAAATTGGCCAGCGGTCCAGGCGGGCCCGGCCTGGCCCGTGACAATGTGAATATTCACATTGACATGTTAACATTCACATTGATAGGAGTGTAAAATTAGTTCGTGCCTCGTGGCTGCCCGAAACCCGCCCACGGCCCGTGGGCGGCCCTGGCCATTTTTTTTTAATTATTTTTAATTTTTTCTACCAACATTTTATTATTTTCCACAAAAAAAGACACTAGGACTCGGCGCGGGCCGGGTCTCGGATCGAGCCTTGAATGGGCCTTAACCGGGCCGATGGGCCGGGCCGGGCTTCAAAAGTGATGGCCTAGGCCCTAGCCTAGGGTCTCGGACTAGGCTTGAGCCTGGGCCCAAATAAGCCTTTCCCCGGCCGGGCCGGGTCGGGCCGGTCACGGGCGAAAAAATTAGGCCTAGGCCTAGCCCTAGCCCTAGCACAAGGGTATTCGAGTTTTGGACGGGCCGATGGATCGAGCCTCGGGTCGGGCCGGTGGGCCTGGGCCTAGCCTTGAGCTTAGGTCGGGCTTGGCGGGCCTGGCCATTTTTTTTTAATTCTTTTTAATTTTTTCTACCAAAATTTTATTATTTTCCACAAAAAAATACATTGCGCCTCGGCGCGGGTTGGGCCTCGGATCGAGCCTTGAATAAGCCTTAAGCAGGCCGATGGGCCAGCCTAGGCCGGGCTTCAAAGTGATGACCTAGGCCCTAACCTAGGGTCTCGAACATGCTCGGGTCTGGACCCAAACGAGCCTGCCCCGGGCCGTGGGCGGGCTTCGGGCAACCCACAAGTCGTGGACCAATTCTACATTCCTATCAATGTGCATTTTAACATGTCAATGTGAATATTCACATTGTCAACAGGCCAGGCCGGGCCTACCCCAGGCCGCGGGCAAGCTTCAGGCAGCGGGCAAATTTTACACTCCTATCAATGTTAATGTTAACATGTCAATGTGAATATTCACATTGTCAACGGGCCGGGCCGGGCCCGCCCCGGGCCACGGGCGGGCTTTTGGCCGCCTATGGGCCGCAGGCCAATTTTATACTCTTATCAATGTGAATATTAACATGTCAATGTGAATATTCACATTGTCAACGGGCCTGCCCCGGGCCGCCCATGGGCCGCGGGCGGGTTTCACGCCGCCACGGGACGCGAGCCAATTTTACACTCCTATTAATGTGAATGTTAACATGTCAATGTGAGTATTCACATTGTCAACGCGCCGGGCCGGGCCTGTCCCGGCTCGCGGGCGGGTTTCGGGCCGCCCACGGGCCAATTTTAAATTCATACCAATGTGAATTTTAAAATATGAATGTTCACATCATAAAATTGCTAACCGTTCAAAAAATATTTATAAGGGTATCAAAATTAAATATAAGGGTATAAGTGTCCAAGAAAATAGTGTAAATTAAGAAAAATGACTTTATGGAATAAAACTATACATACATGGGACTAAATGGGTTAAAAAATTCCTTCATGGATTTCTTGATTTAAAACACTTCTAAATGGGATTTATCAATAAAAATCTCTTTTTTTTTTTGGATTGAGATGGCTAGTTAAATCACACCAAGCAATAGTTTAGAAAGAAAACAAAGCATAAAAAATAAAGTCATTGAATTAAGTACTGAATTAATAGACCTAATAATTAATTTTTATAATGAAAAATAAGGATAAAAA
This sequence comes from Camellia japonica, assembly GCA_030407325.1. NCBI lineage: Eukaryota > Viridiplantae > Streptophyta > Magnoliopsida > Ericales > Theaceae > Camellia > Camellia japonica. The sequence continues at coordinate 10,369 of JAPPVO010000724.1, read as the reverse complement.
AACAAATAGGCAAATCGGGAAACTGTATACTAATCATTCGTTATTAATAAGAAATTTTAATAAAAAAATAAGGTGCTTTTTAACTTAAAATTTTGATCTATTATTGAATTATTGGTTTTAAGGAATGTTTTCATTTTTATTTTTCAATTATGCATTGTCGAATCTATCTAATAGATTAGGAAAAATAACTAATAAGTCCTGTTTTGCTATTAAGATCACTAATGAGTCCTATCAAGTTTCAATATGGACAATTAAGTCTATTTGTGATAAAAGGTTCCCAAAAGATTCATTGCTCCTTAATGGTGTGTCTTATCTCAATTTTACCTTTCATATTTAATATGAACAACAATTTCATAAATAATTTCAACTTAATTAAAATTTAAAATTTAATTTTTTTATTGTCAAAATCATTAATCTTATACTTATAATTTTATTTATGAAAAATCATTTAATTTGAACAATTAGAAATAATTTAATTATAAAATTTCTAATAAACTAAAATTATTTATGAATTTTTTTTGTTCAAATTTTAATGAAAAAGATAAAATAAAAATAAAATATACTATTATGAACAATTGAACTTTTTTACGTATAAAAATTTATAAAATAAAATAATATTTATTTGTTACTATTGAAATTTGATATAACTCAATAATAATTTTCAAAACAAAATAGAAGTTTTTGATAATTTTTTCATTGTGATTTATGATTTTTTAATACAATATCATAAATTTTACAATTAAAAAAACATTATTTAGATTAAAAATATTTTCATATTAAATGAGGAGTAAAATTGAGATAACATCCACCATTATGGAACAATGAACTTTTTGAAAATATAATATGAAAAATAGGACTTAGTTGTCTATATTGAAACTTAATAGGATTTGATAATAATCTTAAGAGCAAAATAGAACTTATTGGTTATTTTCCCAATAGATTATTCACCTTAAATATATGTATAAAACAAAATTATTCACCTAAAATTTAAAAGGCCACAGCTTCTCTCCAGTCCAAATCTGGATTGGACAGTGCTGTCCGGCCCTTAGAGGCCCACTACGGGTCGTGTTTCGATAATCTAAACCGTTCAATGTGTAGAACTCGTCGAGTACTATATGCCTGTTAAAACTCACGTTGATCAGATATCGATAGCTATATGATCAAATCAGTTTTTTATGAAAAAAATGGACGGCGAAAAATAAACGGCTTACAAAAAACTGATTTGATCATATAGCTATCGATATCCGATCAACGTGATTTTTTACAGGCATATAGTACTCGACGAGTTCTATACATTGAACGGTTTAGATTATCAAAACACGACCCATAGTGTGCCCCCAAGGGCCGGACAGCACCGTCCATTCCAGATTTGGACCGGAGAGAAGCTGTGCCCAATTTAAAAATATAGACATTAAATGAGGGTTAAAGTTAGTTAGCAATTTTTTAAGTACAATACTACTATAGTTTAGAATGTTTATATTGAAATTTTAAAATTGTCTATTACAATTTAAGATTATTTATTACAATAAACTTTTAATATTTATTTTAAGCTTAGATAAGAATATCATATAAAACATATATGCTCCATTTGATTAAAAAGAAATAAATTATGGATGATAAAAATGGTAGAAAGTGAAGTAAAAGAAAAAGAAATATATATATTTTTTTGTATAAATTTGATCACGATGAAAATTTTACAAGAAAATAAGAAGTTTAATTATAAATAACTACTTTTATAATAAATTTAATTTTTTAAATATTTTTTATAAAAAAAATTAGAAACTCAAGTACCATGTTATGTATTATATAAGAAATTTTTATTTTCTTTTAACTTCTACCACTTTCATACTACGCAAATTATATATATATATATATATATATTTCATTTCTTTCACTTTTTACTATTTTCATCTCAACCCAATTAAGTCATAAGTAAATCGTATAAAATTTAAACTTACACAAAGAATTAGTTCTTTTTGATAAAATTTTTTAATATATAATTTATTTATTTTATCCCATTCATGCGGATTGTTTACTTTTATTTTATTCTAATTAAACAAATGGGACCTCCTCCATGCAATTATTTTGACAATCAACATTAGAAGTCATCCTCGTGGTCAACTAATGTGCAACACGATTACCTTCCCCAAGAACATGAGTGACAAGGAACACAAATACATCACAAATAATTGTCCCTTAAAGTAACGACTACACCACCATTAAAAAGTAAAAAGAGTCACGTGGACATGTTCAATACTATTAAATAATTTTTTTATAATTTTTATAAGATTAAATTTTAATATTTATGATAATTAATTTTAAAATATCGTAACTTATATATGAGGGTGTGTACTATAACACGACCCTTTATTTATGCACCCCACAAACTCTCACTACGTATCTTTTTCTCGATTCACATAGATATAATTTTACTCTATCTCATAGTAAAATTTTACTGTAGCATTTTAATTTTGAAATAGTAGAAATACCATCATCATTACTTAATACTACAGTCACTATAATTGTTGATAAATAAGGGAGTTTTGGCCAAAGTAAACTTCTATTGTTATGTATAAATAGATTGTCACAAAACAAAACTCAAAATAGAATATTTTACTATGAATTAGAATACAATTTTACTATTAACGTTAGTTTTTACCATTTGTTTTTAAAAAATTTCATAGCCAACATGGATCTTATTTAATAAATCTTAATAAGAGAATTCTACAAAATACTAATTTTATTAAAAATAAAAATATAAATTAAAATTTATATTATTTTCAAATTTGAAATATAAAATTAGTTATTAAAGGTAAGATTATCCATAAAAAATAGAACCAAATTTATATGTCCATCATGAAGAGACGCTTAAAAAAAAAAAAAAAAAAAAAAAAAGACCCAATGAGAGAGTTTTAGCAAATAAATAAATAAATAATCAAATAAGTCAAATAAAAATGATGTGAATGATGGTTGTTTTAAAATGAAAAAGAGCACGTAAAGCTACATTGTTTTAAATTAAAATTAGGATAAATTATATTTTGTATTTTTATACTTTGTACTAAATTTTACTTTGATCTCTATATATAAAATTATGACAGTCAACTCCTTACACTGATCAAATCTCACTTTGGTCCCTACATATAAAATCATGATAGGGAACACCCTATATTTTACTCAAATCTTATTTTGGTCCCTACAGAAGTGTTAATGTCTATTTTCTGTTATTTCATTTTTAAATCTTTTACAAAATCCAGTCATGTGACAACAATGTGACTACGAAATGAGGGTGAGAGAAAAATCATTCATGTTTCCCACCAATACACTTTGTCTGATATGATAAGTATATGAGAGTTATATACTCCCTCCGTCTCAAAATATTAGTTCCTTATTAAATTTTTCATTGTCCCAAAATATTAGCCTATTTTCAAAAATCAAGGACTAAAGTAATATGAATTTCCTATTTTGCCCTTTTTTTTAAATTCATTAATAATACAAAAAGTACAATTATGATAATTGATATTTTCAAAAAAATTTACTATTAAGGGTAATTTTGAAAAATTAATATTTTTAAAGTGCAATAATTATACTACCAAAAAATGTTAGATTTCTCAAAATGGACTACTATTTTGGGACGGAGGAAGTAATACAATATATATATATATATATATGTTTGTATGGTAAAAATTAGGACGAAAAGGTAATAAAATAGAGTTTTTGAAATAATAAAAAAATACGACAAAGAAATCAAAAGGAAAAAAAGTTGAATAGACAGAAGATTATATTACCGTAAAAAATAGAGTTTCATGATTTCAATTTATGCAAAATCTTAATTCATCTTCTTAATTGTTCACAATATGCATTTTATTTTAGCCTAATACAACCATATTTTGATGTAAATTTTGTGATAAAGTGTGTATTAGTGAAAAATATAGATGCTTTTTCTTTTTTACCCTAGTCACATTTTTTATCAGCAAAAAGAAAAATTTATTAATGACAACACATACATTACATATCTAAGTACATCAATAAAAGAGGGAAAGAGTACAAAGCATCATAGCAAACTACTCAATCCTAACTAGGTTGGCACCGAGCAGAGAGCCCAATTATCTGTAAGCTCGACCCCAAGGGTTGGTGAGAAACCAAACCCAACAAACCCCCCCCCCCCCCAAAAAAAAAATGAAACAAAACCCCAATCTACCATCTTTTGGAGTCACCCAACAAAACCGTAGTCACATTCTTATCACATGACTAGATTCTATTAAATATTTAAACAATTGAGTAATAGAAACGGGACATTGACACTTGTATAAGAATCAAAGTAAGATTTTACCAAAAGTACAAGTGTTAACTGTTACAAATTCATATGTAGGGATCAAATTAGAATTTGATTAGAAGTACAGAGAGTTGACTATTATAATTTTATGTGTAGAAATCAAACGAGATTCGGTGGGTAGAGTGGAAAGTGCAATTTACCCTTAAAATTATGCTTATGTAGGATTATCTAAATCATTTTCCATTGAAAATTTACACATGTTGCTATCAAGTCGTGGCGCTGTGACATCAGAGCAAAAGTCTATTACATCATTCTGATGACGAAATATATATATATATATATATATGTATATGTAAGAGAAAATAATATACAAACTGACTTTTCAGTTCAAAAAACTCACTTTTTATAATTATTCCTAGAGTTAGTGATGTATAAGTAATATAATTGATTAACAATTATAGAAAATATGAGAAAAAATATTGACTTAGATATTCTAATTAATTATCAAATCATTAAACTTAAAAAAGTGAGTTTAATTTTTGAATTTAAATATCAATACTCATATTGGTTCAGAAAAAAAAAAAAAATAGCAATACTCATGTATAATATTGTATAGAAATTAAGAAAGAATAACATTTTTCTTGTAATTAACAAGCTTATTATTTAGGGCAAATTATGACAACAGTCCATTTACTTTAGTCTTTATATTATTTTATTGTCTATAATTTCAATCGACTTGATTTTGATCATGAATTTATAATTTTATTTTAATTTAATTTAAATTCATTAAAATTATTTACATTTTTTTAATAAAAAATATACATATAAGTGACATTTGCCCATGGTTTTCTCAATATCAAAGGCGGTTTGTGCATATGAGGTGGTGTAGTATCCAGGTGCTGGAATGAGGCATTTTGGATCATGTTTGAGGTGCTGCATGTGAGTGGCAGGGTTTCTATGAGGTAATTTTTTTTTTAAGCTGCTGGGCAGCGGTATTTGTTATAGCTATTTATTTATGATGATTGATAACGTGATCCTCATCTATATGAGGATGGTCTTAAGCTATGTCTGTCAAGAGTGATTAAGGGTCACTCTTATGAGGAATTGTGATTTGATGACTAGCCAAGTTAGAGACTGGGAGACATGTGGTCTATTGGTTTGTTTTGGTTACCGCTTGTCTTCATGTGACCCATCCTGATTGGTCTTTTAGCCACTCTTGACATGGAGTGAACGGTACACTACCGTGGGGATCGAGGCTTTGTGATCAACCAAGAAAGGGATTGGGAGATGTGGTGATTGCTCTCATAATGGGATCGTCCTTGACTTTGACTATTGTTGCAGTGGTTATTGGGTTACTCTATACTTCCATCAGATTGTTAATTATGGTAACTAACCGTACGAGTTTCGTGTGACTCTATTAAGATCTTTCATGGGGTAGACCTTTTCCTTTGTCATGACTTTTGTTGAGTGGTTATGGATGTCATGGCTATGAGGAGAGATGCTTATTGGACTCTTTGTTTTATCTGTGGTAGAGTTTGGGAGCTTGTAGGGGCTTATCATATCTTGATTGGTCTTGGTGGGCGTTTAGCTTATTTATTTAGTGGATAAATTACACTTTGCACCCCTGTTAGCCTCACTATTAACAGAAGGGCCAATGTGATACTTGACCAAAAGTGCAGGGGGTTAAGTGGTACAATTTGATGTGTAGGGACTAAAGTGCGATTTTGTGTAAAGTGCAGGGGTGCAAAGTGTAATTTACCCTTATTTGTCTAGTATGTGTGTCAATCTAGATTATTATGTGTGTTTGTTGTTTCATGTTGTGTGATTGCCCATATATCTTTCTCAAATTCCCATCTATTATCATTGATGGTAGAGGTAATTTGGGGATAAAAAAAGATATATGGGTAACTTTTGGGCTTTACTTGTGATATTATTAATTGGATCAAATTATCATAAAATTTAAAATTTAAAATTAAAATTGAGCAAATTTTAGTAAATGGATTAAAAAAACACAAGGGCAAAATGTAGGACCACCCATATAATTTGTGCAATTATTTATAAGATGAGATCTCTAGAAGCTGAAAAGAAGCAAACCATGGCCTCCTCCTCACAAAGAATGCAATTGCAACTCATCAACATCATCATCATGCTACTACTACAACTACAACTAGTAGTGGTGGTGCTGGTGGTGCCATCATCATCATCATCTTCATTAGCAATTGCAGCACCACCAACAATAGCAGATCTAAAAAACCTCGGCTGCTCGGACAGTTGTGGGAATGTAAGCATACCATACCCATTCGGTGTGAAAAACAAGTGTTACCTGAATGAAGACTTCCTCATTTCTTGTAATCAATCCAATCCATATTTTCAGCGTAGAAATATCACTTGTGGGGGCATATTTTTGTAAATGACAACACGTGGCCAAGGTGGCACCGAAGTGCCAGTCGAGGTGCCACGTGTCCTGGTCAAGAAGCCGAGGTAATCTCGGCAAGGCCGAGGTTATCTACGGAGATATTGGAATCCGAGATGAACGGATAAGGGATAAGAGTCCTAGAATGGGGGAGGACCTCAGTCTGGATAAAGATAAAACACTTAGAGAGTTTATCTCTATTTATTTGAGAGTCCAGGATTGAGTCAGAGTCCATTGAAGCTAGGTTTCTATAGCGATCAGGTCAGTACTGGCTATAAAAGTAAGGCATCCTCGTGGTTCTAAGGTATGCTTTTTGTATTATGGCTAGTGAGTTAAGCACTATTTGTTATCTTTGAGAGATAATTGAGTACTGACTTGATCATCGAAGTGCCCCTGGGTGAACGAACCCCTGCTGGAGTCTTACCTTTTTGTGACAGGTTGTTTCGGGTGGACGAACCACTGCCGGAGTCTTACCTTTCTGTGACAGGTTGTTTGGGTGCAATCTATTCTGTCGGTGTTCTCCAGTTGAGTACCTGTTTGGCAGTGTGGTCAGAAATCAACACCCATAATTTGGCGCCATCTGTGGGAAAGAAAGGAGAATAGATGGCCCACAATGGACAGAAAGAGAAGATTGGGGACGACATCTCTACTGGAAGTGGTAAACACATTGACCCTCACGTAGATGAGGATAATTGCAACGAAGAACCTCGGGATAAGAATCCCGGAGAGAAAGACGTCGGCCAAGAGGGAGACATACCAAAGAAGGCAGACTGAGGCGAGTATTATAACAAGAACGACCTCAAGGTATGGAAAGAAAGATGCCTGCGGAGGGACTGCGTGATGAAGGGAATGACGAACAAATTGGCAGACCTATAATCGGTCATCAGTTTCATGATGCAGAATAACGTCATGCAGCCACCGTTTCTGTTACAAGACACGCCGATTCCGGCGGCCAAGAACGATGCCCAGAAAGGGGGGTAAAAAACAGTCCCTGTAGTCCCTCAGCATGATAGGACAAAGGAACATTCTCACCAGCCTTCATGGGAGGTCGGGCGAGGAGAGTCAATGAAAGGAGAGCCTCGGAAGACACATCGTACCAAAGAAGCGTACACCAAAGAACATCGGTATGTTCAAGGGAAAGAGCTTTGTTTCGACACGACTAATGGAGAGAGGTCCAAGAGGACTCATAATGACACCGACAGTAGCGCACCAAAAAGGCTGAAATTCGTTGATAGCCGAGCTTCTGGACGGACCAAGGAGGATTTGAGGGATTACCTCTAGAGGAAGTGACAAGATGCCGAGGTAACCTCTCCGGTCAAGCCGAGAACGCCTTTTTCGATAGAATTGGATAAATTTAAGGCCCAAAAAGATTCCACATGCTGAGATTTTAGATATACGACTGTAAGTCTGACCCTAACTTTCATGTCGGCTTGTATCTAAACTCAATGGCACTGTACACCGGGAACGAGCTGTTGCTCTGCAAGGTGTTCCCCTCATCCTTTGAGAAAATCACGTCAGACTGGTTTCATAAGTTGCCGAAAGGAACTGTGAAAAGCTGGGAAGGCCTGGCCGAGATGTTTGTGGCTAGGTTTGTGACAAACAAACTACAACCGTTGAGGGTGGACTCCCTGATGGCTCTGAGAATTGGCGAGGATGAAAGCCTCAGGGCTTATGCCAAAAAGTACTATAAGGTGTTTAACCGAATACCAGAGTGCAACCAAGAGGTAACGGTCGTGTCTTTTAAGAACCGCCTGAATGATGACTGTTTGCTTCAAAAATCACTGGCAAAGACACTGCCAAAAAGTATGGAAGAACTCATGGCCAAGATCGAGAAGTATGCGAGAGCCGAGGAAGACACGCCAGGGACAAAGACGTCGAAACAAGAGAAGAGAAACGGCTCGTCGAAGCGAGGCCGAGGTAATACTGGATATAACAAGCAAGAGACAGGACTAAGGGCTGCATAGGCAGTCACTACCGTATTCCGAATTCCGATTTACAAAGTCCTGGAAAGAATCCGGAATCAGCCCTATTATAGAGCACCAGAAAAGATTCCAAGCGAATTTATGGGAAGAAATGATCTTCAGGCTTTTTGGTCTTCATGACCATGTCATCTATGTATACCTCCACAGTTTTGCCAATTAGATGTCTGAACATCTTGGTCACCAACCTCTAGTAGGTTGCTCCTGCATTTTTTAACCCAAAGGGCATCACTTTGTAGCAATACAGCCCTTTTGGGGTGATAAATGCAGTCATCTCTTCATCAGGGGGTATTGTTATCATATGGTACCCCCTGTATGCGTCTAGGAAGCTCATCCTTTCATGCCCTAAAGTGGCATCTACCAATTGATCGATTTTGGGGAGCGAGAAACTGTCTTTGGGACAAGCTTTGTTTAGGCTAGTGAAGTCTACGCATACCCTCCACTTCCCATTTTTTTTCTTCACAACAACTGTGTTGGACAACCAAGTTGGATAGTTGACTTCTCGAATGGCTCTGGCCTCCAGCAATTTATCCACCTCCTCTTCTATTGCCTCAACATGCATCAAGGTCGGCCTTCTAGCTCGTTGAATGACAAGTTTAGCCAACCTGTCTATATTCAGTCTATGGCAAGTGACCTCGGGGTCATTGCCAGGTATCTCGTATGGCGTCCAGGCGAACACCTCAATCTTTGCTCGTAAGAAGGCTTCTAACTCTCTTTCCTCCTCCTCGGCCAATCCTGTGCCGAGTAGGAAGAAACGCTCTTCGTCCCCTTGCTGGACTAGGATCTTCTTCAGGGTTTCCTCACTCTTCTCAGCTGGTTCTTTGCCGACGTCCTCCAGGACCTCCATGTCCTTGTCTTCAATCTCTACTGTTTCTGTTTCTCGTATGTTACAGGTGGATTTCATTGCTGCCATGGAGCAATTCTTTGCTTGTACCTGATCCCCTCTGACCTCCTTAATTCCATGCTCTGTTGGGAACCGCAACAACTGGTGTGGTGTTGAGGGAACAGCCCCCATTGTATGTAGCCATGGCCTTCCCAGGATAACATTGTAAAGGGAAGGGATGTCAATTATTGTGAACTCTGTGTTTACCTTCTTGGTGCCTGCCTGCACCTCCAAACTTATTGCTCCCAAGGGCCACGTCGGCGTTTTGTTGAACCCAACCATTGGACCATTGGACTGCTCCAGATCATCTTGGTGAAGGCCAAGCTCCTTGTAACATCTGACATACATGATGTCACAAGAGCTGCCCTGGTCAATTAGAATGCACTTTACCTGGCACTCTCCAACCTTGAGGAATATTACCAGAGCATTCTTGTGCGGATGCTGCACCATATCTAGGTTGTCTTCTGTAAAGGACACCATTGATCCCTGGCACTCGTCTGCCCTAGGTCTTTTCTACCGGACCTGATACACATGTTGTAAGTGCTTCACCTTCTGATTTTCCCCACGTATCTCATTCTCATTGACCTTCGAGTGAATCACATTGATCACTCAAGGTCCGCCTGCTTGCAGTTGTGGTTCTGGCGGAGGTGGTGCTGCTGGTGCTTGAGGCAATCTCGCTTGTTCTTCCCTTGTCCTAGCCTCATCTACTAGGTCCCTTAAATCACCTTATCTTACTAGATCTTCCAGATGTGCCTTTAGGGCTCTATACCCTTGAGTCAGATGCCCGTCCTCATTGTGGTAGACACAGCGCTTCTCTAGAC
>JAPPVO010000723.1:0-51456 GCA_030407325.1 Camellia japonica | reverse complement strand
ATTAAACACTTAAATTTAAATTTGAACATATAGAAAAAAAATTCAACAAATAAATTAAAGAGTAAAATTGAAAACAAAACATTTTTCAAAACAAATAAAAAGACTTCTCTCCAAATTATTTTACTCAATGCCTGCAGAGGAACATTGGAGGAGAAGACTCCATTGATCCAGCTCCTTATGGACAGTTTTTTTTCTTCAAGCACACAGATCCAATTTCTGCTCCTTTTTTTTTTAAGTTGTTGATCTTTGTTGTTGTTGTATGATGATGAAACAAATTGCAATAGATAGTTGTAAATGAACCAAAAAATAATTAAAAATTAAGTAGATAGAAATAATAATGAAAAATAGATCATATATATATATATATATACTGGATTATATTTGAGAAAGAATTTCAACAGATAGAGAGAAAGAACAAGAGAGAGAGAGAGAGAAAGATTTCAACAGATCCTAGTTTGGTGTATTTCAACAGATAATAAAATTGAACAGATAGAAATAAATTGAAGATTTTGACTGGTTTGTTGAACAGATAAGAAATTTTGGATAGATATTTGAACAGATAAGAGATTAAAATTGAACTGATAATAAAATCTAGACAAAAATTTGCACATATAAAAAAAAAAAAAACTAAACAGATAGTCAAGATTTTTGAATATATAAACAAAAAAATAATAATTAAACACTTAAATGTAAATTTGAACATATAGAAAAAAAAAATTCAACAGATAAATTAAGGAGTAAAATTGAAAACAAAACGTCTTTCAAAACAAATAAAAAGACTTCACACCAAATTATTTTACTCAATGCCAGAGGACCATCGGAGGTGAAGACTCCATTGATCCAGCTCCTTCTTGACAGTTTTTTTCTTCAAGCACACAAATCTAATTTCTTCTCCTGTTTTTTTTTTTTTCTTAAGTTGTTGATCTTTGTTGTTGTTGTATGATGAAACAAATTCCAACAGATAGTTGTAAATGAACCAAAAAAAATTAAAAAATAAGCAGATAGAAATAATAATAAAAAATAGAACAGATATATGTATATATATATATATATACTGGATTATATTTGAGAAAGAATTTCAACAGATAGAGAGAAAGAACAAGAGAGAGAGAAAGAAAGATTTCAACAGATCCTGGTTTGGTGTATTTCAACAGATAATAAAATTGAACAGATAGAAATAAATTGAAGATTTTGACTGGTTTGTTGAACAGATAAGAGATTAAAATTGAACTGAAAATAAAATCTAGACAAAAATTTGCACAGATAGAAAAAAAAACTAAACAGATAGTCAAGATTTTTGAATATATAAACAAAAAAATAATAATTAAACACTTAAATGTAAATTTGAACATATAGAAAAAAAAAATTGAACAGATAAATTAAGGAGTAAAATTGAAAACAAAACGTCTTTCAAAACAAATAAAAAGACTTCACACCAAATTATTTTACTCAATGCCAGAGGACCATCGGAGGTGAAGACTCCATTGATCCAGCTCCTTATTGACAGTTTTAATCTTCAAGCACACAGATCTAATTTCTCCTCCTGTTTTTTTTTTCTTCTTAAGTTGTTGATCTTTGTTGTTGTTATATGATGAAACAAATTGCAACAGATAGTTGTAAATGAACCAAAAAAAAATTAAAAAATAAGCAGATAGAAATAATAATAAAAAATAGAACAAATATATGTATATATATACTGGATTATATTTGAGAAAGAATTTCAACAGATAGAGAGAAAGAACAAGAGAGAAAAGAAAGATTTCAATAGATCCTGGTTTGGTGTATTTCAACAGATAATAAAATTGAACAGATATAAATAAATTGAAGATTTTCACTGGTTTTTTGAACATATAAGAAATTTTGGATAGATATTTGAATAGATATTAAAATTGAACTGATAATAAAATCTAGACAAAAATTTGCACAGACAGGGAAAAAAATTGATCAGATAGTCAAGATTTTTGAATATATAGACAAAAAAATAATAATTAAACACTTAAATGTAAATTTGAACATATAGAAAGAAAAAATTCAACAGTTAAATTAAGGAGTAAAAATTGAAAACAAAACGTCTTTCAAAACAAATAAAAAGACTTCTCACCAAATTATTTTACTCAATGGCTGTTGAGGAACATCGGAGGAGAAGACTCCATTGATCCAGCTCCTTATGGACTGTTTTTTTTCTTCAAGCACACAGATCCAATTTCTCATCCTTTTTTTTTTTTTATGTTGTTGATCTTTGTTGTTGTCGTATGATGAAACAAATTGCAACAGATAGTTGTAAATGAACCAAAAAAATTAAAAATTAAGCAGATAGAAATAATATTAAAAAATAGAACAGATATATATATACTAGATTATATTTGAGAAACAATTTCAACAGATAGAGAGAAAGAACAAGAGAGAGGGAATGAAAGATTGCAACAGATCCTGGTTTGGTATATTTTAACAAATAACAAAATTGAACAGATAGAAATATATTGAAGATTGTAATTGGTTTGTTGAACAGATAAGAAATTTTGGATAGATATTTGAATAGATAAGAGATTAAAATTGAACTGATAATAAAATCTATACTAAAATTTGCACAGATAGGAAAAAAAACTAAACAGATAGTCAAGATTTTTGAATATATAAACAAAAAAATAATAATTAAACACTTAAATGTAAATTTGAACATATAGAAAAAAAAATTGAACAAATAAATTAAGGAGTAAAATTGAAAACAAAACGTCTTTCAAAACAAATAAAAAGACTTCTTACCAAATTATTTTACTCAATGCCTGTAGAGGACCATCGGAGGAGAAAACTCCGTTGATCCAGCTCCTTATGGACAGTTTTTTTTCTTCAAGCACACAGATCTAATTTCTCCTCCTTTTTTTTTTTCTTAAGTTGTTGATCTTTGTTGTTGTTGTATGATGAAACAAATTGCAACAGATAGTTGTAAATGAACCAAAAAAATTTAAAAATTAAGAATAGAAATAATAATAAAAAATAGGACAGATATATATATATATATATACTGGATTTTATTTGAGAAAGAATTTCAACAGATAGAGAGAATGAACAAGAGAGAGAGAAAGAAAGATTGCAACAGGTCCTGATTTGGTGTATTTCAACAGATAATAAAATTGAACAGATAGAAATATATTGAAGATGGTGACTGGTGTGTTGAGCAGATAAGAAATTTTGGATAGATATTTGAACAGATAAGAGATTAAAATTGAACTGATAATAAAATCTAGACAAAAATTTACAGAGATAAGGAAAAAAAAATTAAACAGATAGTCAAGATTTTTGAATATAAACACAAAAAAATAATAATTAAACACTTAAATGTAAATTTGAACATATAGAAACAAAAATTCAACAGATAAATTAAGGATTAAAACGTCTTTTAAAACAAATAAAAAGACTTCTCACCAAATTATTATACTCAATGCCTGCAGAGGACCATCGAAGGAGAAGACTCCACTGATCCAGCTCCTTATGGCCAGGTTTTTTTCTTCAAGCACACAGATCCAATTTCTCCTCCTTTCTTTTTTTAAGTTGTTGATCTTTGTTATTGTTGTATGATGAAACAAATTGCAACAGATAGTTGTAAATGAACAAAAAAAAAAAATTAAAAATTAAGCAGATAGAAATAAGAATAAAAAATAGAACAGATATATATATATATATACTGGATTATATTTGAGAAAGAATTTCAACAGATAGAGAGAAAGAACAAGAGAGAGAAAGAAAGATTGCAACAGATCTTGGTTTGGTGTATTTCAACAGATAATAAAATTGAACAGATAGAAATATATTAAAGATTGTGACTTGTTTGTTGAACAGATAAGAAATTTTAGATAGATATTTGAACAGATAAGAGATTAAAATTTAACTGATAATAAAATCTAGACAAAAATTTGCACAGATAGGAAAAAAAATTGAACATATAGTCAAGATTTTTGAATATATAGACAAAAAGAATAATAATTAAACACTTAAATGTAAATTTGAACATATAGAAAAATAAAATCAACAGATAAATTAAGGAGTAAAATTGAATACAAAATATCTTTCAAAACAAATAAAAAGACTTCTCACCAAATTATTTTACTCAATGCCTGCAGAGGACCATTGGAGCAGAAGACTCCATTGATCCAGCTCCTTATGGACAATATTTTTTGTTCAAACACACAGATCCAATTTCTTTTTTTTTTTTTTTTTTTTTTTTTTTTTTAAGTTGTTGATCTTTGTTGTTGTTGTATGACGAAACAAATTGCAACAAATAGTTGTAAATGAACTAAAAAAAAAAAAATTAAAAATTAAGCAAATAGAAATAATAATAAAAAATAGAACATATATATATATATATATACTGGATTATATTTGAGAAAGAATTTCAACAGATAGAGAGAAAGAACAAGAGAGAGAGAAATAAAGATTGCAACAGATCCTGATTTGGTGTATTTCAATAGATAATAAAATTTAATAGATAGAAATAAATTGAAGATTGTGACAGCTTTGTTGAACAAATAAGAGATTAAAATTAAGCTGATAATAAAATCTAGACAAAGATTTGCACAGATAGGGAAAACAAATTTAACAGATAGTCAAGATTTTTGAATATATAGACAAAAAAAATAATAATTAAACACTTAAATGTAAATTTGAACATATAGAAAAAAAAATTAAACAGATAAATTAAGGAGTAAAATAGAAAACAAAACGTTTTTCAAAACAAATAAAAATACTTCTCACCAAATTATTTTACTCAATGCTTATAGAGGACCATCGGAGGAGAAGACTCCATTGATCCAGCTCCTTATGGACAATTTTTTTTCTTCAAGCACACAGATCCAATTTCTCCTCCTTTTTTTTTTAAGTTGTGAATCTTTGTTGTTGTTGTATGATGAAACAAATTGCAACAGATAGTTGTAAATGAACTAAAAAACATTAAAAATTAAGCAGATAGAAATAATAATAAAAAATAGAACAGATATATATATATACTAGATTATATTTGAGAAAGAATTGCAACAGGTAGAGAGAAAGAACAAGAGAGTGAGAAAGAAAGATTGCCACAAATCCTGGTTTGGTGTATTTCAACAGATAATAAAATTGAACAGATAGAAATATATTAAAGATTGTGACATTTTTGTTGAACAGATAAAAAATTTTAGATATGTAACGCCCTCAAAATAATAACATTTAAACCCATCAATATAAACATGCATTGATATAAGAAGGACCAACAATTTCTAGTCATCAGAGTATTTCATTATAAAGATATTACATATTAACGACAAAATCAGATGCCCTAAGAGCTTACAGCTTTCCAAGTTAACACTTGGTTACAAATAGGGAGTACTAACTCAATTACACATTAAGCCCTTGGCTTGAACCTACATGTAATACATCAAAAGAATATAAGACAGCACAAGGGATGTCCGTCTCTAGCCTTCCAGGCTATGTTCTTGGAGGTGACATGCTACCTGTACCTGAAAATGATGTTCCCATATAGGGTGAGCCACAGCCCAATAGAAATATACTAAACCAACTATGAACAATGATAAAAAGATTAGCAGTTGATAGATGGTCAAGACTTATGCACTCATCTACATTTTATTACAATTCCAAGACAATCAGGTCTATGTTATGACTCACTTTCCAATTCTTATTCAACTTTGGGTTTGAAAACTAGGCTCAGTACTTTGGCCAAAACATTTGATGAGATTATGATTCATCATTAGAACACTTTCGAAATTCATTATAGATACACATGTTAGTGTCGTATCAATAACACATAAACCACTTCGATACTTTACTTATGATACACATGTTGGTGTTGTATCAGCTTAACATAGAAACATTTCTATACTTCACAATTGATAACGATATACATTTTAGTGCTATATCAAATCAATTCAAACACTTCTATACTTCACAAAACGATGATGATATACATGTTAGTGCTATATCAAATCAAACAAACAACACTTCAATTGATAAGCATATGAGCTGTATCAACACTTCGATCGATAAGCATATGAGCTGTATCATAACTACAATGGACGAGCATATGAGCTGCAACCCTGGGTCCATCCCCCATCTTCCCATAACCATTAACCGGTTTAGAGGCACATCCCCCATCTTCCCCTAAGCCGTGGAGTACATCCCCCATCTCCTCCCATACACAAGTAATGCATATAAACGCAGAATCATGTATGCAATCAATCAATACATAAAGTTAATGTATTCTATCCACCGTCTACACATAAGGCATATAAACACATTGGTCATATGCACAATCAATCTATACATAAAGTTAATGTATTCTACCAACCGTCATTCTCTTTGACACATCCAATTGATTAGTTTTAGTTTGCCTAATCATCATGCACTGTCTACAACACTCAATACTACCCCTCCACCGGTAGTCCAAAGCAATTATCTCTAAACAGGAAATAAATGCACAAATAATATATCAACATTTCAACTAGGTGAACAATAAATGATTCGACTACACCCTTTAGTCCCATACATTCCCAATTTCAACATTCTCAACTCAATTCCTCATTTTCTTTAATTAATTATAAACATTAATTAATTAAACCAATTCGGGCAAATTATCTAATTCACAAAACAACCCTAAGGTTCCATTTCTATCAATGTTCCAACATTAATTTCATTTCTCTAAGCCTAACATGCATTTAGGTTAATACAAGTAAACCCCATCTTTTGAAAAATTATACAAAAGACCCAAACTTTTGCAAAATTACCAACAACGCCCCAACATATCAAAATGCTAAAATTTAAAGAAAAGCTCATAAAGAGGAGTAGGTTATCCCTACCTCGAAGTTAGAGCCCAAACGGAGATGAAGACCAAAACCCACGTGCTGCAAATCCAAACTTTTTCCCATTAAAACGAAGCCCTCGACAACCCCCATCTTTTAACAAAACTTAGGGTAGGAGATCACCCTAGGTAGATCAAATCTTAGAGAGAGAGTACTTTTAGAGAGAGAGGTCTCGGTTTCTAGGGTTTAGAGATGAAAAAGAGTTGAAAAAGTGATTTTGAAATCGCTGCTGCCCGCTGATAAAGACAGGCTCGCTCGAGCGAAGGCCTGCTCGCTCGAGCGACCAGACACAGGAAACACTTGCTCGAGCCAAGACAGCTTTGCTCGAGCCAACAACCTAGAAGCTCGCTCGAGCGACGAACAGCTCGCTCGAGCGAAGGACGAACCAGATCGCTCGAGCGAAGAAAAACTCGCTCGAGCCAAGAATTCCAGTGTTTAGGTCCTAGTACCAAACGCAATGCTCGCTCGAGCGAAGCCACACTGGCTCGACCCACCAGACACAAAACTCCACTCTCGCTCGAGCGACCAAACCCTGGCTCGAGCGAAGAACAAAAGACAGACGCTCGCTCGAGCGACCAACTCCTCGCTTGAGTGAAGGTCCAAAATTCTGGACAGCAATACTTGGTTCCCAAACACAACCAACCTGTAACAAACCTGCCCAAAGCATCCTATAACTCAGAAACAAAGTATGAAATGACGTAAACAAGGTTTAAACAACTACTAACATCTACGGACACAAGTCCAGATCACTGTACAACAAGGGTTAAAACCCGGGATCGCTATAAGATAGATATTTGAACACATAAGAGATTAAAATTGAACTGATAATAAAATCTAGACAAAAATTTGCACAGATAGGAAAAAAATTGAACAGATAGTCAAGATTTTTGAATATATAGACAAAAAATAATAATTAAACACTTAAATGTAAATTTGAACATATAGAAAAAAAAATCAATAGATAAATTAAGGAGTAAAATTGAAAAAAAATGTCTTTCAAAACAAATAAAAAGACTTCTCGCCAAATTATTTTACTCAATGCCTACAGAGGACTGTAGACGCGCCCCCGTGAGGGCCTCACCCTACAGCTCGGACTCCTCCGTTCTGTGTTGTTGGATTGCGGTTCCAAATCTGAACTAAAGAGTCCACCTCTGGCAAATCGTTTTGAAGAAAAACAGATTTTTGAAAAGTAGTGCCAAACATGGACTGCTTTGCCAGATACAGAGTCGCCACCTAAATATTTTAAAATGGGGAATTTAGGAAACCCTGACGGTGCCGAAGGCCACGTGTCCGTCATCACCAAAGTGACTTGGCTCGGGAGCTTGGGTACGATTGGGGAAGGTCAGCTATGAGGACCCCCTTTCGCCCAGTCCGAAGACCGGCCTCTACTAACCATGATATCCGTTTTTGAAAACTTTATGCGTTCTTATTCCGGTTGTTAGCCTAGAATTACTATGTGATGCGCACAACACAAAAGTATAGACTAGATTGCCTAACTTGGAAATAAACATTGCATATCCGTTTTGTCTCGAAAAACGTGTTGGTTTTTGTGCTACTCGCAAGTAGGCTAAAATACGGATTTCAATGAGTTGTCCCAACTCAGGCAATCTAACCTCCACCCACAGGCATTCAAACAGTTTATAACACATAAGCATTTAGCCGCATGGCAAGCATACTGTCATGGCAACATTCACACGCATGCGATATGCTAAAGCGTAAAATACTTACATCGTACTCCGTGCCAAAAATAGTAAACTAGTTAGCAAAACATACATGGCCTAGTTCATGTTAAGTGGCTAATGCATCACAGGCATAGATGCAATCTAGAGTAGGCTCGGCTAATCCTAAACATGGCATATGAAAATGCAACAACTATCACGTATTCAATTTGGAATTGAAAGTACGATGCAGTTTGCATGATGTACCGAGCCCGATGCATGTAAACAAATGCATGAATGCACTCTTGCATTGCATAAGGTATGCTAATCAAATATGCCCTAATCTACCATTGTAAGCGGGTAAATAAAAGGGAAGAAAGAAATGGGGGTTGGAAGACATACACCCACTCACACACACTTATTACATTTTTGCCCTCACTCGGAGGGACCAAATAATAATACAGGACTGAATAAATAATTAACTATTCTAGCTAATTAAATATTACAAAAATCACCAAATTAATTAAATAAATTAATTAATCTGATTAAACAGTAAATCGCCTCGGGATGAGGGCCAGATGCTATGCGCGCTCGAGACTGGCTCGGAACCGCACTGCCATGCAAGTGTGCCTCTGTTTTCCCTACTATCCACCTCTGAAAATTGCCAAAATCCCAGGAGTGCCTCTCAGGGCACTGGGGATCACCACCGGCTGGGATGGAACACCACCGGCTGAAGAATGTGGCCATCGGCACTGAATGGAGCTATCGGCTAGCAATTGACTGCCGGTCGGCACTAAACAGTGCCGGTCGGCACAAAATGCCTGCAAAACCTGCAACTCACAGCAGCAGAGGACAACAATATGCATGGCAATACAATTCAAGCCATTTATGCACCAAACACACTCCCTATAATGTTTGTGACTCAAGGGGGTGTGTGCCTCGATTCCCGGACCACCAATCGCGCATTTCCATGCATGATGGCCCTAAGAACCAAGAAGGCAACTTTGATTTCAAATGTATGCAAATCAAACAAACCAAAGTCCCAATCCCTATCACCAACTCAAGGGACAAGGAATGCATGTTGATATGATGCAACCTAGTCATGTTGTCTATCATGCAACATGGATAATGCAATGCACTCATGCAAGCATACAAGCAAGCATATAAGGTGAGCATGCAAACCTAATAGAGGATAGACTAAAAACATGAATTTGGCCACTCTAAAAGGCCCAAAATCAGTGGCCAAAATGCTCAAAAATGAAGGCTAGAATGCACACGCACATACATGCAATCATGGTTCAACACTTAGGCACAACCAAGGCAACTCTCAAGCACACTTAAAGAGACCAAGTAGAGACAACTAGCATGCATTTAAAGCTCTGAAACATGCAAAACATGATGCCAAATCAGCCACAAAGCAAAGCAAACATGCAACAAATGGCCCAAGGTTCCAAAGCAAGCCAAGGAGGCTTTTAGACCACACTTAACACAACCACACATGGCAATACTTAAACACTTAAAAAACAGTTTTAACACATAAAACTAAGTCTAAAGGACCACCTAGATGGCGTCTAGATGGCATGGATTCAAAGGCATGCAACATGACCAAAACATGTAGCATTTAACACATACCCTTAAAGCATTAAAGTGGCATGCTAAGAAATCAAACAAACATGTATGAAGGACTGAAATAGCATATGCAATGGTTCCAAACCATCAAAAATAATGCAAGCGTGGCATGTTACACACTCATGCCCTTAAGGCCAACAAGCCAAATGCAAAGAGGCTATGAGATACAAGTCATGGTCGACCAAAATGACTTAGGACAGACCTAAAGCATGACAAAATGAGCACACAAGCTTCATGGATCTAGGCCTAAAACATGCTAAAAACAAAGGCATACAACCTAGGCATGTTAAGGCAATATTAAGGCATTACAAAGCAACTATGCAAATCATGCAAAGAGTACTAAAACCAACTTAGGGACATGTTATATCATGACAATATAAGCACGGAAAACAACCAAAACATGCTCAACACACACTCAAGCATGGAGCTCTCTCAAGAGGCAAAACTTGCCCTTTTCAAGGACATCAAGGAGAGGGGGTGGCCCTCCCCTTTCTAGGACTTTAAGGCACCATCTCCACCACTGAAATCCCTTAAGATTTCAGTGGTGGAGAGGTCCAAGCACACAAGTCCCGGATCTCTCCAAAATAACACAAAAATGGACCCTTTTCAAGGCCTAGAGGAGGTCAAACTTCCCCAAACCACAAAACACTCTTAATATACAATAAAGAGGGTCAAAAATCAGAACTTTTATGTGTTGAAGACCAAGCACAAAAACAGTTCTAAACTAAGTAAAAAGAAGGTGCAAGAATGGGAAAAAAGAGGACTAGTTGGCTCACCCTTGTAGACCTCTTCACAAAGCTTGATGTTGTGGCTTCCTTGAGCTCCAAACCAACCAAGAACTTCAAGAACCAGCCTCTGGACCTTCAACAACCAAAGGAAGGTGAAACACTAGGTGCTAGTGTGCAAAAGTATGAACTAAAGCACCTAGTGTACAAAACAAGAGGGAAGAAGAGAGATAGGATGTGTATCTATCCTAACCCTAAAAACCAGAGCTTAGTTTGTCTAAGAATGTCAAAATTCTCTAACTCTTCCAACCATTGAGCCAAGAGAAGAGGTCCTTCTCTTATAGGCAACAAAGCTTACAAGCTAAGTCACCAAACAATGCCATCCCTCCATACACGTGTATGGAGGGGAGCAAAAAGCTAAACAGCTGTCTAAAAATATCTGATAAAGCAGCTGAATAGTGCCCGGCCGGCAAAGAGTGCCATTTTGGCAAAACTTAGTGCCGGTCGGCACAAAAGAGTGCCGGTCGCACAATAAAGTGCCGATGGCAACACCAGCCAGCCGGTGGCCTCTAGCCACAGCCGGTATGTGGGATGCCTCACAAAGCATTCCCTGCCATTCCAAGGCAAAACACAAGTGTTTGGTGCAAAACCAGACACAAAACGGTCGAGTTCGAAGGTCCTGAGGCAAGGCGCGCGAGCCGAGAACTCCGGGAACTCCAAACGAACACAAACATGGATAATCACCGAGTGTTCAATCAGTGATGTCCAAGTCTTGAGGACGGTCAAAAATGGGGTGTCTACAGTTGCCCCTCTTTGACAGAACTCAGAAGTCATAAGAATGACGGGAGTGAATGTCAAAGCCCAGAGACGACCCATTTTTGACAAGGCCGAAGACTTAGACAAACATGCAAGACAAGTAAGATATGCGCCCGAAGGCAGGGGCAAAATGCAACTGAAAATGCAAGAAGCCGGGCATAACTTATGATCATGCAAAGAAAGCTGTAACGAAGCACACATGCAACAGTTTTAAGCTAGAAAATACTCCAAACTACACTACAATGCAGAAAGGGTGTAAGAGAATTATGTAATTCTCGATACGTCTCACGCGGAGGATACAATACCTGTCCGGTTCGTCTGGTTGCGCCAGCTTCAAATGAACCGTACATACAATATCGTGCCTGAAAAGAAAACAAACTTAACAGGTACAAGATTGTTAGCAACAATGCATGACAATGCAATGAGGTGCACGAAAAGTGCGATGATATGCAATTGAATCTAAATGTAATGCAAATGATATGCAAAACTAATAACAAATATAAACAATGCAAATAATATGCAATGTAAATATGCAATGCAATTGAATCATGATCCAATCATGAGCGGTTCAAAACCACACAAATGTCAGGTAGATTGATGGAAGTAACAAGTCCGTGTCCCATAGAACGATGTCTGATCTATGAGTAATACGCACGAACACCAGAACAAGTATTGGGTGGATTGACATAAGTGGGGAAACGACCCGCTGATGAGTGGACAACAATCCTAATACAGGATGCAAGAATTACACTACGATGTAATATATACAATGGATATGGCGCGCGGGCCAAACCGTATCTTGCCTAAGAAAGGCATGCACGCATACGAACCATGTCTAGCACAGAAAAGGTGCCGCAACCCTCAAACCAACATACCAGCGTGGAATAGGCGCGTACACTTGCAGAACTGTGTTTCAACATGAAAAGTATAGGCACATACCAGACCAAGCTTGACAAGGAAAGGCGCAAGCCATAGATGGAAGGGATGCAGTGAAATGCATGCAATGGAATAGATACAATGGATATGGCACGCGGGCCAAACCCAGTCTTGCCTAGGAAAGGCATGTACGCATACGAACCATGTCTAGCACAGAAAAGGTGCCGCAACCCTCAAACCAACATACCAGCGTGGAATAGGCACGTACACTTGCAGAACTGTGTTTCGACGTGAAAAGTATAGGCACATACCAGACCAAGCTCAACAAGGAAAGGCGAAAGCCATAGATGGAAGGGATGCAGTGAAATGCATGCGACCTATAATGTAATATCTACAAATACGTGATGGATGAAATGCATGACAATGCAGATGTTGCAATGACCATGATCGCAGTTTTCCCTATTCGGGATGGTATACTAGGTTGGTTCAGTATCCAGAATTGAGGTGTAAACACACTACCTCAACCTATGGGGCTTCCATACAGGTTTCAAGCCGAGGGTACACCCCCTGGGTATTTAAACCAGACTTTAGTCTCGGAAATCCCGAACCTTTGCGTTCTAGGCATGAGCCATTCGAACTCTAGTTTCAACCGTCCCCGTTGATCTCCTAGGAACTCACCGCAATCAAGGAAGTCATTCGGGCACGACAAACACCGAAGGAATTGCACCTTCAGAGGATTTAAGGTCTCCTAGACCGGAATGCAAAATGTATGCATGACAATGCATGTTGTTTTTGTTGTTTTTTGCTTGAAAATGCAAATGATGCATGATGTGCACGAAGAATGCGAAACAATGCATGTATATTTTTTAGGTTTTTGAAATGCAAATGATGCATGATATTTTTGGTTTTTGATTTTGTTGAAAGTGCAAATGATGCATGATGTGCATGAAGATGCAACAAGGGTTTTGCACCCTCCAAGGATTTAAGGTCTCCTAGACCGGGCGTGTTTAAGGTCCCGCCGGACCCTCGTTTCGGGGCAACGCAAGTGTGGTGCGCAAAATAGCGCGATGAGATGCATGCCAAATGCAATGAGGGGCAACTTAACACACCGAAGGTCTTACACCTCCCGAGGATTTAAGGTCTCCTAGACCGGGTGTGTTTAAGGTCCCGCCGGACCGGCTTTGGGGTGATGCATGATAATGCAACCAAGCGGGTTTAAGGTCTCGCCAGACCGTGCGTGTTTTTGGTCCCGCCGGACCGTGCGTGTTTTCGGTCCCGCCGGACCGTGCGTGTTTTCGGTCCCGCCGGACCCTGGTTGAGGCAACTGTGCGAATGTGACACACGTGCCACAAGGGATGCAAAACAATGCAAGTGAGGATGAAATGAAACAAGAGGCACGCATACCTTATTGGATGAAAAATGGAGTGCAAAACGAGGCATACGTGCCTCGAGACGCAATGAAATGCGAAACGAGGCATGCGTACCTCATTTGATGGAAAATGAAGTGCAAAACGAGACATACGCGCCTCGAGATGCAATGAAATGCGAAATGAAACACGTGAGGTAGCACACCTCACGTGAATTGAAATGGATGTAAATGAAACACGTGAGGTGGCACACCTCTCGTGAATCGAAATGCAAATGAAACACGTGAGGTGGCACACCTCACGCGAATTGAAACGAAAATGAAACACGTGAGGTGGCATACCTCGCGCGAATTGAAATGAATGCAAATGAAACACGTGAGGTGGCACACCTCACGCGAATTGAAATGAATGCAAATGAAACACGTGAGGTGGCACACCTCTCGTGAATTTGAAATGAATGTAAATGAAACACGTGAGGTGGCACACCTCTCGTGAATTTGAAATGAATGTAAATGAAACACGTGAGGTGGCACACCTCTCGTGAATTTGAAATGCAAGGTAAATGAAACACGCATGCAACACAAAATACAAAAACAGTACAAGTCGCAGAGGACGTGCAAAACGGCGCGACGTGCTGCACTAGACAAAGTGATGGATGCGCGTAACGCACACAGGGTAACTTTTGAATCTTTATAAAAGACAAAAGGATACAAAAGGATACAATCTTTGCTTGAATTTGAGTGCCACACACAGAAGACACTGTCTGAGGTCAAAACGGAGGCCGGTTGAGCGTCGGAGATGCACTTTCTTGCACTTTCTTGAGCTATGAAGACCCAAAACCCCTTATCTTGCCTAAACAAGGCCTTGGGAACACCACCGGCTGGGTGGGAAGGTCACCGGCTGCCACCGGCTGCCTAAACTTCTCCACCGGCACAATAATGTGCCAACCGGCACAAAAAAGTGCCGACCGGCAGAAAATGGCTGATCGGGGGCAGATTTGCCATTTCACTCCGGGCTTTATAAAATAGGGTTTCTAACCCTATTCTAAACACTTCTACACCGCCGAAAACTCTCACCCTCTCTCTCTAGAGTGATTTCATCCTTCGATTCTCGCACTTTCTTGCGTTTCACGCTCGTTTTCTCGTCGGATTCGCGATATTCGTCGCGTTTCGGACATTTCCACCCGATCGAAATTTCATTTCGGGATCTCCTTTGCCATTTTCGCCTTTTCGGGACTTGTTCCCCTCGATTTCCTCTACATTTCCGTATATTTTCCTCTTCCGGCCTTTCCGGCCATTTTTGACCCGCTCGGGGTTGACTTTTCGGTTGACCTTTCACATTTCGACTCTTCCGGCCATTTTCTCACTACCATCGCCATGGCCGATGATGTTCCACATGTCGGGACTCCTTCGGACCATGAGATGGATCCCGGGGTCGAGCTCCTGCCACTGAGCGAGCGCCCATTTGATCCGGCGACCTACCAGCCGGCCATTCACGTGCTACCGCCAGACGGGCTCCGCCACTTTCGCTGCTTCGACAGGGCTTTGGACCCGGAGCTTCTGCTGCGCGAGCCGGCCTCTCATTTGTCCTTCGGCGCTTCCAAGGTAACATTCTTGTCTTTGCTTTATCTTCTGCAATGTAGAATTTCTTGTCAACGGCCGTAGCTAACTGAACCCGTTAACTGTTTAGTTCTAATGCACTGTATACTGTAGTTGATCGTAGATAAACTCACAACTAATATCTGCCTGAAACGAATACATGTACACACACTACACTAGCCTCAAGCACTCAAACACGCGGCACACCGTATTTCACTGCAAATTCACCGACACCCGGTACTTATTTGAATCTGAAAAGCTTGCACGCATGCCATGTCTATCTGTATTGAAACAATCGAACACGTAGACACATTCCACGTCGTAGTTCACTGAAAACACATCGACACCCGGTATGTGCTAGAATCCAAAAACCTGCACACATGCTATGTTTATATCGACCCACCTGGGGCACTAACATATCACAGGCCGTAGTCCAACTACTAGTACACTGAAACCTGATACCTGCTTGAATCTGAAAAATGTGCATACATGCACCAAGTTTGCACTGGACCACTCAAAACACACTGACGCATCACACGCTTATAGTTTACTGTAAGCACACCGGTACCCGGTTTCTGTTTGACTTTGAAAACCCGCACGCATGCTAGATTTGTACCGACTTTCACTGCTTTTCGAAACTGTACATTTTCACATCGCTTCGCAACTGTTTGTTTGTAAACAGGGAGGTTCCCATACCGTCCGCGGGTATGGGAACGTTGCCGCTCGAGAGTGGTATGCCGAGCTACCTGACGCGGTCCGTCAGATCGTCGATCAGGCCGGCTTTGGCGCCTTCTGCAGGGGGCTCTCCAGACTCTCCGCTTGCAGACCTCTCCTCGCCGCTCTGGCAGAGAGGTGGTGGGACACCACTGACTCATTCCATTTGTCAGTGGCAGGGGACATGACGATGACCCCTTACGACTTTGCGATGCTTACCGGCATCGGGGTTGGGGGTGATCCGATCCCCTTTGACATAGACATGGATGAGTGGACCGCGGCCCAGGTCTACTTGCTTGGCGAGGCACCGCCTCAGGCGCGTCCTGGCTTCGTCAGGTACTCCTGGTTCGAGGTTCAGTTCAGGGTCCAGCCCATCCTAGGTGACGCAGCCCCGATGACCGAGGAGGCCGTGGAGAGGTACGCACGCGGCTTCCTCATGTTCATGTTCGGGACCACCCTCTTCGCCGACCGGGCGAACACAGTGCCCCTCTGTCTTCTCAGCGCACTGGTAGATGTCAGAGATCTCCTGCGATTCGACTAGGGTGGCGCGGCTCTGGCCACCCTCTACGGCTACATGAGCTCGGTCTCCCGTGGCAGCGGGCAGTTGCTCGGGGGCTACTGGCGGGCTTGGGAGGTATGTCTTCTTCTCTGCTTTACATTTCAGTTCTATACTTTCTGTATTTTGCACACTGCACACACTGTAGTCTGTATACTGTACACGCGGCACACACATACTCTACTTTATACTGACTGTACACTGTTCACACTGTACACTCTGCAAAATACACTGCACAACACACGGCTCTGCTATTTCTACTCTTTTTCATTTCTGCTTTATCTGATGGTCATACTGACATCTGTTTTGCAGCTGTGGGTGTATGCCTACTTCCCCAGGTTGGAGCCAGTGCCGGAGACGGAGACTCCCCTGGTCATCCCGTTCTCCCGCCGTTATGACGGACGATGCTCCCGGAGGCCCCGGGACACGTTTAGCTTTTTCCGCCGATTCTTCGACACCGTCACCTCTGCCGAGGTACGTTTTACTTACAGTCCGTTTAAACTTTGCTTTGCTACTGTATGTTTTGACACCAATAGATAACCAACTGTTTCAATTCAGGTCACCTGGCGGCCGTGGGCTGCGGTGCCAGCAGAGATGAGGGATCGATACGCCGGTGCTGAGGAGACCTCTCGCTACCGGATTTTGCTGGAGGGCCCGGTCTGTCGGGCTTGGTACCTGGGGGAGCGTTTTCTGCGCCAGACCCTCGGGTTGCCAGAGCAGATAGTCCTGGTTCACCCTCCTGAGCACATGAGGGATACCGAGAGGTTCGCTCTTCAGCAGATGGAGGATTACACCCTTGGCTGGGATGAGAGCGGCTACAGGGGCGAGGGTGACTACTCGGAGTACGTCCGGACCTTTCTGATGCGGCCTCTGAGCGGGGGCTCCCGAGCTGATCCAGAGAGGCCTGCGGCGCCAGTGGCTCAAGCAGAGGTAGGAGCAGGAGTGGGGTCGTCACAGAGGGCCCGAGCCCGCGGCAGGAGGGGAGTGCAGAGGGGACGAGGGATGGGCTGGCCCGCCCTGCCTACTATGTTGACTTACAGGGAGTAGAGTGGGGAGACCTACCAGATCCCTTTTGCTCCTCCCCCGGCTGGTCACGAGTTGGCCGGCATTCCCGACTTGCCTCCGGTATGTATTACTTCATTTCTGCATCTTGCATTGTTATTTCATTTCAGTTCATTCAAATATCCCACAGAATACTGATGCATTCAATACTTTTGCAGGCTTCCTCCGAGTACACACGACAGTCGGTGGAGTTGTGTGCTTCCCTGATGGGGATGCTGCAGCGGACTCTCGACGCCTTGGCCGTCTACAGCCTTCCGGTATGTTCTTCTGACCACAGCCTGAAACCATACCCTGTTTCACACACTCTGGTGCATTACACAACATCTGATAATCTGCTCACGGCACTCACATACTGCACTCATACACTGCATTCTGCACTGATTCACTACTCACGGCATTCATACCCCGTACTCATACACTGCATCTCATGCTGATATACTGCTCACGGCATTCATACCCTGTACTCATACACTGCATTTTTCACTGATATACTGCTCACGGCATTCACACACTGTACTCATACACTGCATTCTGCACTGATTCACTGCTCACAGCTTTCACACACTGTACTCATACACTGCATTCTTCACTGATACATGGCTCACAACTTTCTGATGTATTTGTTCTTTGTATTTTTCAGCCTCCCTTCCCGATTCCTCCAGTAGGTGGTGGCGTTCCGACTGGGCCTCCCCTTTCGACTCGGGATGGCAGGATATTCCCCCGTACCAGAGGGGGACGCGCTCATGTCGGGAGCAACTCGCGAGCTCCAGTTCCAGGTGACGGTGGGTCGGAGGCGGAGACGGAGTCATCTAAGGAGGAGGCCGGGGACAGCTCGGGCTCGGGCTTAGACAGTGATACCTCCGACGATGCTCCTGTGCTTCTGCCCAGGAAGAGGGCGAGGACGGATCCTCCGGCACGGGGCCATTGATGATGCTACAGACTTCTGCTGTTTTTCTTTTTTTTCTTTTCTTTTCTTGTACTTTTCTCTTTTTTAGTAGATAGAGTACTATGTACCGCCACAGGCAGATTTTTGTTCCCAAAACTTTGCATTTGGAGAAGATGATATGAAACAAACTTTTATCTGAAAAATGTTTTATTTACATACTTCGTACTTTGCACTGCATTGCCTCATATTACACCTCAATGTAAATGAAATGGATTTACTGCCTGAAAATTGAACACTTGCACTGTAATAATCGGATGACCCACCAACTAACAGCAAACAACTCAGACAAATTACTGCTCAAACTGAACACAGCCCACATTCCGCTGGGGATTAATCTGCATACAGCCCATAATACAATACTCGGTCCATTCCACACACGGCAAAGTTTGAACAACCAGCCCAATCTGACAAGGCGGACCGCAAAGCTGAAACGGTTGAAGTTGAAACACACCCGGACGTCTCCAAATTTTCCTTTTCTTCTCTTGCCTCGCATAGATGTAGAGAATGGCACAGCATTCTGAGCACAAACGATTGATTTTAGAAAAAGGTTTTACAACCGGGGTATCGAGCCTACAACTGAATGCAGCGGAGGGACTCAAGTAAAGAAAATAAAAGGCACACGACCTAAACACAACGAGATGCACTCGGAAAAGACTCAAAGCTAAGTTGAGACTGACAAATCAAAAGACACGACACACGGACGTGTTTGTAGAAAACAAAAGACCTTAGATCTCGAGGAGCCAATTCCTCCGGGTAGGTTTCCCACCACTTTCTGATTTGGGTGATTCTCACACCACTTGGCCCTCAAGCTCGGCTTTTCTCACAAAAACCTTCTTGCTCACTTTTCTCTCGACTTACACCTCTCTATTCTTTATTCTCTCATTTTTCATCCCTCCCCAGGGTGATTGATAGATAAATAGGAGGCGGCGGATTCATGCCCGATACGGCTAGCTCGCGGCTATTCCTTCTGGTAGATAGAGTGCCTTTCTGGCGAGCGTGCTGACGGCGGGGGGAAGACAGAACATTTGACTCAACTGTGCCCCTAGTCCATTACTCTGACCATTTTTTTTTGTTTTCTTTCTAAAACAGTTTTGATCAAAATGAACGTCAGATTAGCGTGCTTAGTCAATTTTTGATTTGAAAATCATGCAAGTCGAGCCGTGAGCACTGAAAGTTTTCCTTTTGGGATCCAGACATGGTCCAATTTTGGAAAATGAAATAATTTTCGAGAAAATAGTCAACCTCAGTAAAAATTTTCAAAAACTATTTTTTTGCAAACGATCAATGCTCAACAAGCACAGAACCTACCCTCGAGATACGCAACCTCGGATCAGAGGCAATGGGAAATTGCCCCTTGCTTAAAAAAGGGGGGGAAGGGCAACGGAAAGTTGCCCCTAGTTTGGGCAGCAACTCAGGGCAACTTTATGGCAATGCGAGGCAACGGAAAGTTGCCCCTTGTTTAGACAGTGCCGCGGCATGCTCCTTGATGATTGATCGCGACCGGGCTCTCTGGCATGGAGAGGACGAAGACGGCCACAAACAATATATGGACACAGTCGCCTTGAAAGCATTGGTGGCTGGGTTTAAGAAGGAAGTTGATCACGTAGTTCCAGACATTGCAGCCGGGACGTCGGATTCGGAAGAAGGCACAGGTAATCAAAACCATTGCATGGACTGAGACGCTATGAAAGCGTTAAGGGCTGGACTTCAAGATGAAGTTGCCTACGTATCCCAAACATGGGAATCAAGCCTTACGTAGTTCCGGTTAAGGTACTCTCGGGTATTTTAACCTTCACTATTTTTAGGCTCTTACTTTTGCCAAGACGCCCAATGCGGGTTTTCGACCTTGCGAGCTTCTTTTCATTTTCTTTTTCTTCAATTTGTTTCTCTCTTTGCATTTTCTTTCTTTCTTTTTTTTCTTTTTTTTCTTTTCTTCTTTTTTCTTTTGTATTTTCTTTTCTTTTTTTTTCTTTTTCTCTTGATCTAACTTTTGCCTGGGTCGCCCTTCCGGGTTTTCGGCCCAGCGAGCCTCTCAAAGGGTAAAAGTGTAGCAAGTCCATGCCAAATGGTTTTTGAAATCGAAATCTCTGCGTTTCCGGGAGAATGACTGTTGCAGCGCTTTGCAGAAGGGTCTATCATGGTTGCTTTGCAAACTTCTTCTGGTGAGCTTGATTCCTTTGCTCTAATTTCGGTGCCCCTTGATCGAGGGCTGCTTTGAATCTGGCCACACGGGCCTTGCATTTGTAGCTAAATTCTGGATGCTGGTCCAAAGTTTGAAAATGAGGGGTCGAGTCTCGGGGCTGAGAGCGATCCTAAGCTGCGCAATCTCAAGAGCGATTCCACACAGGTCTTCGCAGGACCGCGCAAAATATGTTGTTTTTGAAAATTTTTAAGAAAGCGACAAATCGCTCGCGCTGAAGATAGTGTGGAACCAGTCTGGATCAAGCCAGGGTCCTTCTCAGTACTCACACTGACAAGCATGATTTGAATCACTAAGGGCTTAGCATGCCTCTCTTTCTATCAATTTGATCAAAGTTTTGCAAAACCCGAGGAATTCCTTCCTCTTCGTTTTCATCACCGCAGTGTTCAAAAAGGTTTTGAAAAACTTAGGTCAAAACAATGGTTTTTAAGGCACAAAAGAGCAGGTGGGATGCGCTGTCACCCTATTCGAATTCTCTGGCTCAACTAGCCCAAAACAAATAGTACGGAAACACGGTAGCCGCAGCGGTTTCATTCAGGTTCCCCGGATGTAACTGGCTCCACTACAGAGACAGACCCAAAGAAAGTAAAAGATAATTACAAAACAAAACGGTGTTCGAGGCAACAACCCCAGAATCACCTGGTATTCTATACAAAAGAGGGACTGACTCGTTACAACAAGACTGACCTATAAGCAAAAAGACTGACTCAAGATAGAGACAGACTCAAAACAAGACAAAAGACTGACTCGGCACCCGAGCCAGGATTTACAAGATTAGCATTCGTAGATGCTCAAAAATGCGTGCCAGACGCCACATCCAAAAATTCGAGGCGCTGCCTGCAGGCGGTTTAAACCCCAATTACATACTCGCAGTATCGGTGTCCTCAAAATCCAACAACTGAGTGGTGACAGATTTAGCTGAGGTGGGTGGAAGGATAACCTCGTTGTCAATCAGGTCCTGCACCTCGTGGCAGAGGCGAAAGCAGTTATCGGTGGAGTGGCCAGATTGCTGGTGGTACGCACAGTACTGTGTAGCATCACGGCCCGCCGGGAGGTTCTTTGGCAGAGGTCGCGGCTCTAGAGGCGTAAGATGCCCCTTCTTGGCTAAAATGAGAAGCGTCCTAGACAGCGGCATGTAGAGAGCATGAAAGGCCCTGTGCCCCCGGGGTTGGTACTTGGAGTTCTGAGTGCTCTTGCTTGACGTACTGGCGAACGGGTCGGCAGGCGCGGGCTTAGATTTCTGATCTTTTCCCGGTGTAGGGTTGGGAATAGGAGGAGCTACTCTGGCATGACGGGGCCTGTCCCGGTTTTCTGACTGACTTGGACCACCCTCAGGTAGAGTGGGGAAAACATCATCCACAATCTTGGTTACAATTGCGGATACCTGTTGTTTGCTCATTCCCCCGGCTTTCAAAGCCTCGACTGCCCACAGCAGTCGTTCCACGGGGTCGGCGTCTGCCTTTGCTTTGTCCTTGCCTCCGGCCTCAGCCTGGTGAGAGGTTTGGGTTGGTACTGATGCATCACTGTTATGGGTGGAGGCCATCTCTGGCTGATTAAGCTCAATTACAATCCGCCCCAATAGCAGGGGCTCCTGAGGTTCGAAATTTCCAGCATACGGTGCAACCGGTGGCGAGGCTGACATCCCGTAAGCGAGATTCGCCACGGACCTCTGGAGATCACCTATCATCCCCATTATCTCAAATGTAGTGGGCTCACGAGCCTGATAGAACTGGGGGGCCCAGATCGGGTGTGCGGCGGGCGACCTAGGAGGGTGCGGCATATCAATGTCGGTCTCACTCTGTAGGGTAATCCCTTGATCCAGCGCGGCTGTCATAACCACTATCTCCTCTGAGCTCTGCGTCATCCCTAGTCCTGCCTCAGCAAGGGGAAACACTGACTATTCTGTTATCAACTTTCTGAACTTTCTGAACTGAAAGGAAAAACGGACAGCACTTCAGCCCAAAACAGATCAAACATATACGTAGTCAATCAACTGATCTCTACCACTGATAACTGTTCCCCAGAATCACTGTTCCCAGAACTGAACTGATACCCACAGATATAACTGGTTCCCCAGCAACACTGATACTGGTGCCCCTCGGGTCGGATAATCAAACTTGTAAACTGATACGTACATTCCCTGCAGGGATACACTCTAAAAGCACATAGCAGATAAATGAGGGCCAAAACACCCCTACATTGGGGTAGGGTTTCCCTGTCCTATTTTGTCAGGAGCTAGGGTTTCGCTATGCACGCAACAGTTTCAAACAACTTAGCATCGGGTAAGCAACCTGTCCTAGTTTGGAATGGTCACTACGGATTCCGAATATGCACTAGGTCGAATGGTCAAAAAGGGTGCCCCGGTAAAACCGGGGTTTGTGTTCCCATACTGGCAGAGCCCGCAACCGGTAAGCCTTATGGTCATGCCTTAACAAGACAAGCCTCTGGCAAACCGCTCAGGAATAGCAGATGGCCAACACGATGTCCTAGGCGCACCAATGCAAATGCAATGCAAAGAAACACATAAGTGTAATCAAAACAGGATATCACGAGTTCGAGTCAAGCTCTCTAAAGTCCCCAGCAGAGTCGCCAGAAACTGTAGACGCGCCCCCGTGAGGGCCTCACCCTACAGCTCGGACTCCTCCGTTCTGTGTTGTTTGGATTGCGGTTCCAAATCTGAACTAAAGAGTCCACCTCTGGCAAATCGTTTTGAAGAAAAACAGATTTTTTGAAAAGTAGTGCCAAACATGGACTGCTTTGCCAGATACAGAGTCGCCACCTAAATATTTTTAAAATGGGGAATTTAGGAAACCCTGACTCGGTGCCGAAGGCCACGTGTCCGTCATCACCAAAGTGACTTGGCTCGGGAGCTTGGGTACGATTGGGGAAGGTCAGCTATGAGCACCCCCTTTCGCCCGGTCCGAAGACTGGCCTCTACTAACCATGATATCCGTTTTTGAAAACTTTATGCGTTCTTATTCCGGTTGTTAGCCTAGAATTACTATGTGATGCGCACAACACAAAAGTATAGACTAGATTGCCTAACTTGGAAATAAACATTGCATATCCGTTTTGTCTCGAAAAACATGTTGGTTTTTGTGCTACTCGCAAGTAGGCTAAAATACGGATTTCAATGAGTTGTCCCAACTCAGGCAATCTAACCTCCACCCACAGGCATTCAAACAGTTTATAACACATAAGCATTTAGCCGCATGGCAAGCATACTGTCATGGCAACATTCACACGCATGCGATATGCTAAAGCGTAAAATACTTACATCGTACTCCGTGCCAAAAACAGTAAACTAGTTAGCAAAACATACATGGCCTAGTTCATGTTAAGTGGCTAATGCATGACAGGCATAGATGCAATCTAGAGTAGGCTCGGCTAATCCTAAACATGGCATATGAAAATGCAACAACTATCACGTATTCAATTTGGAATTGAAAGTACGATGCAGTTTGCATGATGTACCGAGCCCGATGCATGTAAACAAATGCATGAATGCACGCATGCATTGCATAAGGTATGCTAATCAAATATGCCCTAATCTACCATTGTAAGCGGGTAAATAAAAGGGAAGAAAGAAATGGGGATTGGAAGACATACACCCACTCACACACACTTATTACATTTTTGCCCTCACTCGGAGGGACCAAATAATAATACAGGACCGAATAAATAATTAACTATTCTAGCTAATTAAATATTACAAAAATCACCAAATTAATTAAATAAATTAATTAATCTGATTAAACAGTAAATCGCCTCGGGATGAGGGCCAGATGCTACGCGCGCTCGGGACTGGCTCGGAACCGCCAGCATGCCATGCAAGTGCCTCTGTTTTCCCTACTATCCACCTCTGAAAATTGCCAAAATCCCAGGAGTGCCTCTCAGGGCACTGGGGATCACCACCGGCTGGGATGGAACACCACCGGCTGAAGAATGTGGCCATCGGCACTGAATGGAGCTATCGGCTAGCAATTGACTGCCGGCCGGCACTAAACAGTGCCGGTCGGCACAAAATGCCTGCAAAACCTGCAACTCACAGCAGCAGAGGACAACAATATGCATGGCAATACAATTCAAGCCATTTATGCACCAAACACACTCCCTATCATGTTTGTGACTCAAGGGGGTGTGTGTCTCGATTCCCGGACCACCAATCGCGCATTTCCATGCATGATGGCCCTAAGAACCAAGAAGGCAACTTTGATTTCAAATGTATGCAAATCAAACAAACCAAAGTCCCAATCCCTATCACCAACTCAAGGGACAAGGAATGTATGTTGATATGATGCAACCTAGTCATGTTGTCTATCATGCAACATGGATAATGCAATGCACTCATGCAAGCATACAAGCAAGCATATAAGGTGAGCATGCAAACCTAATAGAGGATAGACTAAAAACATGAATTTGGCCACCCTAAAAGGCCCAAAATCAGTGGCCAAAATGCTCAAAAATGAAGGCTAGAATGCACACGCACATGCATGCAATCATGGTTCAACACTTAGGCACAACCAAGGCAACTCTCAAGCACACTTAAAGAGACCAAGTAGAGACAACTAGCATGCATTTAAAGCTCTGAAATTCATGCAAAACATGATGCCAAATCATGCCACAAAGCAAAGCAAACATGCAACAAATGGCCCAAGGTTCCAAAGCAAGCCAAGGAGGCTTTAGACCACACTTAACACAACCACACATGGCAATACTTAAACACTTAAAAAACAGAGTTTTAACACATAAAACTAAGTCTAAAGGACCACCTAGATGGCGTCTAGATGGCATGGATTCAAAGGCATGCAACATGACCAAAACATGTAGCATTTAACACATACCCTTAAAGCATTAAAGTGGCATGCTAAGCAATCAAACAAACATGTATGAAGGACTGAAATAGCATATGCAATGGTTCCAAACCATCAAAAATAATGCAAGCATGGCATGCTACACACTCATGCCCTTAAGGCCAACAAGCCAAATGCAAAGAGGCTATGAGATACAAGTCATGGTCGACCAAAACGACTTAGGACAGACCTAAAGCATGACAAAACGAGCACACAAGCTTCATGGATCTAGGCCTAAAACATGCTAAAAACAAAGGCATACAACCTAGGCATGTTAAGGCAATATTAAGGCATTACAAAGCAACTATGCAAATCATGCAAAGAGTACTAAAACCAACTTAGGGACATGTTATATCATGACAATATAAGCACGGAAAACAACCAAAACATGCTCAACACACACTCAAGCATGGAGCTCTCTCAAGAGGCAAAACTTGCCCTTTTCAAGGACATCAAGGAGAGGGGGTGGCCCTCCCCTTTCTAGGACTTTAAGGCACCATCTCCACCACTAAAATCCCTCAAGATTTCAGTGGTGGAGAGGTCCAAGCACACAAGTCCCGGATCTCTCCAAAATAACACAAAAATGGACCATTTTCAAGGCCTAGAGGAGGTCAAACTTCCCCAAACCACAAAACACTCTTAATATACAATAAAGAGGGTAAAAAATCAGAACTTTTATGTGTTGAAGACCAAGCACAAAAATAGTTCTAAACTAAGTAAAAAGAAGGTGCAAGAATGGGGAAAAAGAGGACTAGTTGGCTCACCCTTGTAGACCTCTTCACAAAGCTTGATGTTGTGGCTTCCTTGAGCTCCAAACCAACCAAGAACTTCAAGAACCAGCCTCTGGACCTTCAACAACCAAAGGAAGGTGAAACACTAGGTGCTAGTGTGCAAAAGTATGAACTAAAGCACCTGGTGTACAAAACAAAAGGGAAGAAGAGAGATA
Organism: Camellia japonica; assembly: GCA_030407325.1. NCBI lineage: Eukaryota > Viridiplantae > Streptophyta > Magnoliopsida > Ericales > Theaceae > Camellia > Camellia japonica. The sequence continues at coordinate 24,665 of JAPPVO010000723.1, read as the reverse complement.
GGATGTGTATCTATCCTAACCCTAAAAACCAGAGCTTGGTTTGTCTAAGAATGTCAAAATTCTCTAACTCTTCCAACCATTGAGCCAAGAGAAGAGGTCCTTCTCTTATAGGCAACAAAGCTTACAAGCTAAGTCACCAAACAATGCCATCCCTCCATACACGTGTATGGAGGGGAGCAAAAAGCTAAACAGCTGTCTAAAAATATCTGATAAAGTAGCTGAACAGTGCCCGGCCGGCAAAGAGTGCCATTTTGGCAAAACTTAGTGCCGGTCGGCACAAAAGAGTGCCGGTCGGCACAATAAAGTGCCGATGGCAACACCAGCCAGCCGGTGGCCTCTAGCCACAGCCGGTGGTATGTGGGGATGCCTCACAAAGCATTCCCTGCCATTCCAAGGCAAAACACAAGTGTTTGGTGCAAAACTAGACACAAAACGGTCGAGTTCGGAGGTCCTGAGGCAAGGCGCGCGAGCCGAGAACTCCGGGAACTCCAAACGAACACAAACATGGATAATCACCGAGTGTTCAATCAGTGATGTCCAAGTCTTGAGGACGGTCAAAAATGGGGTGTCTACAAGGACCATCGGAGGAGAAGACTCCATTGATCCAGCTCCTTATGGACAATATTTTTTGTTCAAACACACAGATCCAATTTCTCATCTTTTTGTTTTTTTTTAAGTTGTTGATCTTTGTTGTTGTTGTATGATGAAACAAGTTGCAACAGATAGTTGTAAATGAACCAAAAAAATTAAAAATTAAGCAGATGGAAATAATAATAAAAAAAGAACAGATATATATATACTTGATTATATTTGAGAAAGAATTTCAACAGATTGAGAGGAAGAACAGGAGAGAGAGAAAGAAAGATTGCAACAGATCCTGGTTTGGTGTATTTTAACAGATAATAAAATTGAACAGATAGAAATAAATTGAAGATTGTGACTGGTTTGTTGAACAGATAAGAGATTAAAATTGAACTGATAATAAAATCTAGAGAAAAATTTGCACAGATAGGGGAAAAAAATTGAACAGATAGTAAAGATTTTTGAATACATAGACAAAAAAATAATAATTAAACACTTAAATGTAAATTTGAACATATAGAAAAAGAAATTGAACAGATAAATTAAGGAGTAAAATTGAACACAAAACGTCTTTCAAAACAAATAAAAAGGCTTCTCACCAAATTATTTTACTCAATGCCTGCAGAGGACCATCGGAGGAGATGACTTCATTGATCCAGCTCCTTATGGACAATTTTTTTCTTCAAGCACACAGATCCAATTTCTCCTCTTTTTTTTTTCTTAAGTTTTTGATCTTTGTTGTTGTTGTATGACGAAACAAATTGCAACAGGTAGTTGTAAATTAACCAAAAAAAACTAAAAATTAAGCAGATAGAAATAATAATAAAAAATAGAACATATATATATATATATATATACTGGATTATATTTGAGAAAGAATTTCAACAGCTAGAGAGAAAGAACAAGGAAGAGAGAAAGAAAGTTTGCAACAGATCCTGGTTTGGTGTATTTCAACAGATAATAAAATTGAACAGATGGAAATATATTGAAGATTGTGACTGGTTTCTTCAACAGATAAGAAATTTTGGATAGATATTTGAACAGATAAGAGATTAAAATTGAACTGATAATAAAATCTGGACAAAAATTTGCACAGATAGGGAAAAAAATTGAACAGATAGTCAAGATTTTTGAATATATAGACAAAAAAATAATAATTAAACACTTAAATGTAAATTTGAACATATAGAAAAAGAAATTGAACAAATAAATTAAGGAGTAAAATTGAAAACAAAACGTCTTTCAAAACAAATAAAAAGGCTTCTCACCAAATTATTTTACTTAATGCCTGTAGAGGACCATCGGAGGAGAAGACTCCATTGATCTAGCTCCTTATGGACAATTTTTTTCTTCAAGCACACAGATCCAATTTCTCCTCTTTTTTTTTTTTCTTAAGTTTTTGATCTTTGTTGTTGTTGTATGATGAAACAAATTGCAACAGGTAGTTGTAAATGAACAAAAAAAAATTAAAAATTAAGCAGATAGAAATAATAATAAAAAATAGAACAGATATATATATATATATATACTGGATTATATTTGAGAAAGAATTTCAACAGATAGAGAGAAAGAACAAGAGAGAGAGAAAGAAAGATTGCAACAGATCTTGGTTTGGTGTATTTCAACAGATAATAAAATTGAATAGATAGAAATAAATTGAAGATTGTGACTGGTTTGTTGAACAAATAAGAGATTAAAATTGAACTGATAATAAAATCTAGACAATAATTTGCACAGATAGGGAAAAAAATTGAACAGATAGTCAAAATTTTTGAATATATGGACAAAAAAATATTAATTAAACACTTAAATGTAATTTGAACATATAGAAAAAAAAAATTAAACATATAAATTAAGGAGTAAAATTGAAAACAAAACGTTTTTCAAAAAAAATAAAAAGATTTATCACCAAATTATTTTACTTAATGCCTGCAGAGGACCATCGGAGGAGAAGACTCCATTGATCCAGCTCCTTATGGACAAATTTTTTTCTTCAAGCACACTGATCCAATTTCTCCACCTCTTTTTTTTTTTTTTTAAGTTGTTGATCTTTGTTGTTGTTGTATTATGAAACAAATTCCAACAGATAGTTGTAAATGAACTAAAAAAAAATTAAAAATTAAGCAGATAGAAATAATAATAAAAAATAGAACATATATATATATATATATACTGGATTATATTTGAGAAACAATTTCAACAGATAGAGAGAAAGAACAAGAGAGAGGGAAAGAAAGATTGCAACAGATCCAGGTTTGGTGTATTTCAACAGATAATAAAATTGAACAGATAGAAATAAATTGAAGATTGTGACTGGTTTGTTGAACAGATAAGAAATTTTGGATAGATATTTGAATAGATAAGAGATTAAAATTGAACAGATAATAAAATCTAGACAAAAATTTGCACAGATAGAGATAAAAAATTGAACATATAGTAAAATTTTTTAAATATATAGACAAAAAATTAATAACTAAACACTTAAATGTAAGTTTGAACATGTAGAAAAAAAAAATTCAACAGATAAATTAAGGAGTAAAATTGAAAACAAAACGTCTTTCAAAACAAATAAAAAGACTTCTCACCAAATTATTTTACTCAATGCTGTAGACGCGCCCGTGGGCCTCACTCTACAGTTCGGACTCCCTTTTTGTTTGTTGCGGTTCGTAATCTGAACCAAAGAGTCCAACTCTGGCAAATCGTTTTGAGAAAAACAGATTTTTTGAAAAAGAAGTGCCAAACATGGACTGCTTTGCCAGATACAGAGTCGCCCCCTAAATATTTTTAAAATGGGGGAATTTAGGAAACCTTGACTCGGTGCCGAAGGCCACGTGTCCGTCATCACCAAAGTTGCCTTGGCTCGGGAGCTTGGGTACGATTGGGGAAGATCAGCTATGAGCACCCCCTCTCGCCCGGTCCGAAGACCGACCTCTACTAACCATGATATCCGTTTTTGAAAACTTTATGTATTCTTATTCCGGTTATTAGCCTAGAATTACTATGTTATGCGCGCGGCAAACAAGTATAGACTAGATCGCCTAATTTGGAAATAAGCATTGCATATCCGTTTGCTTTGAAAATGTTTTGGAATTTGCTACTCGTAAGTAGGCTAAAACACGGATTTCAATGAGTTATTCCAACTCAAACAATCCAACCTTCACCCACAGGCATTCAGGCAGTTTATAACACATAAGCATCTAGCCACATGGTAAGCATACTGTCATGTCAACATCCACACACATGCGATATGCTAAAGCATGAAAATACTTACATCGTACTCCGTGCCAAAACAGTAAACTAGTTAGCAAACATGCATAATCCTAGTTCATGTTAAGTGGCTAATGCATCGCATACAAAAATGAAATCTAGAGTAGGCCCGGCTAATCTAGAAATGGCATGTGAAATGCACTCAATTGATGCACGTATTCAAGTTAGATTTGAAATACTAATGCAGTTAGCATGATGTGCCGAGCCCGGTGCATGCAATACTTTATGAATGAATGCACGCATGCGAAGCATAAGGTATGCTAAAATAAATATGCCCTAATCTACCATCATAAGCAGGTAAATAAAAGGGAGAAAGAAGTGGGGTTGGAAGACACACACACCCACACTTATTACAAATTTGTCCTCGCTCGGAGGGGCCGAAATAATAATACAAATTAATTAACTACACAAGCTAATTAAACATTACAAATTATCTAATTAGTTAACAAACTAACTAAGCTAGGAAAAACAGTAAACCGCCTCGGGAAGAGAGCCCAATGCGATGCGTGCTCGGGTCCTGCTCGGAAGTGCACTGCCATGCATAGACTGCCTCTGTTTTCCCTGCTCTGCCCTTCTGGAGACTGTCAAAATCTCATAACTGCTTCCTTGGACCCTGGGGATCACCACCGGCTGAATAAGATTGCCACCGGCAGTAGGATGTGGTCATCGGCACAAAATGATCCATCGGCCACCAAATTATTGCCGGTCGGCACTCCATGAAGTCGATCGGCAATAAGTTCCTGCATAACCTGTTTGACAGCAGCAGAGGACAAGACTATGCATGGCAAGGCAATTCAAGCCATTTATGCACCAACCAAGCCCCTTATCATGTTTGAGGCTCAAAGGGACATGGTCCTTGGTTCTTCGACCACCAACCAAGCATTTCCATGCATGATGGCCCAAAAACCAAATATGTACTTTCATGTCAAATGCAATGCAAATCAACAAACCAAGGAGCCCAATTCCTATCACTAGATCAAGGAATAAGGCATGCATGTTTATGTGTGCAATCCTAAACATGTTAGCTAGTATGCAACATGGGATGCAAACAAATGAGCATGCAAGTAAGTGAGCAACCATGTGAGGTGAGCATGCAAACAAGCAAATGATGGACTTAAACATGACTTAGGCAACTCTAATTAGGCCCAAAATCAGTGGCCAAATGCCATGGAAATGAAGGCCAAAATGCAAGCAAACATGCAAGCACACATGATCCAACACTTGGGCATATAAAGGTAACTCTTAAGCACACTTAAAGAGACCAAACAATAGACAATTAGCATGCAATGGAAAGCTTTAAAATCATGTTATAAGAGGTGTCAAACCCAACTCAAACAAGACAAACAATTGCATGCAAGTGGTCCAAGTACTTGGGGCAAGCCAAGAGGCTTGAACCAAGGTCAAACCCACCAAGCCTCACAAGGCTAAGGGGACTTAAAATAGGTCAAGTACAGGCTTAAACAAAGCCAAGGGTGCACCTAGATGGCATCTAAGTGGCTCAAGTCCAAAGGCATACACAATGGCCAAAACAAAGGGCGTAAGGTACAACCTTTTAAAAGCAACAAAGAGGCAACCAAGGCAAGCATACAAGCATGTCTTAAGAACTGAAATGGTACTACAAATGGTGCCAAACCATTAGATCAAGGCAAGCAATGCATGCAACACACTCATGCACTTAAAACCTAACAAGCCCAAAATGCAAATGGGACATACTAAGCATGCCAAGATCAACCCAAACAACTATGGACAGACCTAAAGCATGGCAAAATAAGCACAAAAGCTTCATGAAACCAAGCCTAAAGCATGCTAGAATGATGGTTTACAACCTAAGGCATGTTAAGGCAACAACAAGGCATTACAAGGTAGGTATGCAAGGCATGCATGGTGTACCAAAACCAACTTAAAACAATGTTATATTATGGCAATATAAGCATGAAAAACAGTCATGACATGATCAACACACACTTGAACATAGGCTCCTTCAAGAGGCCAAAAATGGTCCTTTTCAAGGACAACAAGGAGAGGGGGTGGCCCTCTCCTCCTTAGGACTTCAAAACATCATCCTCACCACTGAAATCCCTCAAGATTTCAGTGGTGGGGAGACCCAAACACCAAAGTCCCGGAGCTCCCACAAAATAGCACAAAACAAGGGCCTTACAAGGCCTAAGAGGGGTCAAACCTCCCCAAAGCACAAAACACTCTTAATAAACTATCAAGAGGACCTAAAAACAGAAATTTTTTGTATTAAACACTAAGCACAAAAACAGTTCTAAGATAGGCAAAAGTACAAAGCAAAAGTGGGGTAAAAATGGACTAGTTCCTTACCCTTGAAGAACCTCTTCACAAGTGGTGGTTTTGTTGCTTCCTTGAGCTCAAATCCAGCCAAGAACACCAAGAACACCAAGAACAAACCCTTAGAACCTCAGTAGCCAAGTGAAGGTGAAACACTATGTGCTTGTGTGCAATAGTATGGACTAAAACACCTAGAACACAAAGAGAGAAAAAGAGAGATAGGAGATATGTATCAACCCTAACCCTAAAACCAGAGCTTCTCTCTGTGTTTTCCTCTCCAAAATCTCTCCAACCTTCTTCCAACCTTTGAGCAAAGGAGAGGAGGGCTCCTCTTATAGAGGAGCCAATCTTGTAAACTTACAATGTAAGCTAACAAGAGGTCCATTCCTCCATACACGTGTATGGAGGGGAACAAAATGCCATCCAACTATTTTAAAATATCTTCAAAAGTAGATGAACAGTAGTCGGCTGGCCAAAAGTGTCATTTTGACAAAAAAGACTGCCGACCGGCAACAAAGAGTGCCGACCGGCAATTTGGCCGGTGGCCTCTAGCCACTGCCGGTGATGTGTGGGGATGCCTCACAAGGCATTCCCTGCCCTTCCAAGGCAAAACACAAGTGTTTGGTGCAAAACCAGACACAAAACGGTCGAAACGAGAGATCCTGAGGCAAGGCGCGCAACCGAGACCTCCAGGAACTCAAGGCGAACACAAACATGGATGATCACCGAGTGTTCAAACGGTGACGTCCAAGTCTTGAGGACGGTCAAAAATGGGATGTCTACAAATGCCTACAGCGGACCATCAGAGGAGAAGACTCCATTGATCCAGCTCTATATGGACAGTTTTTTTTCTTCAAGCACACAGATCCAATTTCTCCACCTTTTTTTTTATTTTAAATTTGTTGATCTTTGTTGTTGTTGTATGATGAAACAAATTGCAACAGATAGTTGTAAATGAACCAAAAAAATTAAAAATTAAGTAGATAAAAATAATAATGCAAAATAGATCATATACATATATATATATATATTATATATACTGGATTATATTTGAGAAAGAATTTCAACAGATAGAGATAAAGAACAAGAGAGAGAGAAAGAAAGATTGCAACAGATCCTGGTTTGGTGTATTTCAACAGATAATAAAATTGAACAGATAGAAATAAATTGAAGATTGTGACTGGTTTGTTGAACAGATAAGAAATTTTGGATAGATATTTGAACAGATAAGAGATTAAAATTGAACTGATAATAAAATCAAGACGAATTTGCACAGATAGGGAAAAAAATTGAACAAATAGTCAAGATTTTTGAATATACAGACAAAAAAATAATAATTGAACAATTAAATGTAAATTTGAACATATAGAAAAAGAAATTGAACAGATAAATTAAGGAGTAAGATTGAAAACAAAACGACTTTCAAAACAAATAAAAAGATTTCACACCAAATTATTTTACACAATGCCTGCAGAGGACCATCGGAGGAGAAAACTCCATTGATCCAACTCCTTATGGACGGTTTTTTTTTCTTCAAACACACAGATCCCATTTCTCCTCCTTTTTTTTTTAAAGTTGTTGATCATTGTCGTTGTTGTATGATGAAACAAATTGCAGCAGATAGTTTTAAATGAACGAAAAAAAATTAAAAATTAAGCAGATAGAAATAATAATAAAAAATAGAACAGATATATATATACTGGATTATATTTGAGAAAGAATTTGAACAGATAGAGAGAAAGAACAAGAGAGAGAGAAAGAAAGATTTCAACAGATCCTGGTTTGGTGTATTTCAACAGATAATAAAATTGAACAGATAGAAATATATTGAAGATTGTGACTGGTTTGTTGAACAAATAAGAGATTAAAATTGAACTGATAATAAAATCTATACAATAATTTGCACAGATAGGGAAAAAAATTGAACAGATAGTCAAAATTTTTGAATATATAGACAAAAAAATATTAATTAAACACTTAAATGTAAATTTGAACATATAGAAAGAAAAATTAAACATATAAATTAAGGAGTAAAATTGAAAACAAAACGTCTTTAAAAATAAATAAAAAGACTTCTCACCAAATTATTTTACTCAATGCCTGCCGAGAACCATCGGAGGAGAAGACTCCATTGATCCTGCTCCTTATGGACAATTTTTTTTCTTCAAGCACACAGATCCAATTTCTCCTCCTTTTTTTTGTTTATGTTGTTGATCTTTGTTGTTGTTGTATTATAGCGACCCCGGTCTTTTCCCATTTGATTGTTGTATCCGGACTCATGTTCCGTGGATTCTGTTGTCTTTTGTTGTTGTTGTTGTCCTTTAATTCTTCAGTTGTGAGTTATAGGATATGTTTGGGCAGGTTGATTACAGGTTGGTTAGGTTTGAAACCAAGAGTTGCTGTCCAGTTTTTGGGTTGGTCCGTCAGTTTGAGGATGATAAGCGTGCTAAAGGTCAACTTAGTGCCTAAAGCACTCTGCAAACTCTGCCACAACCTGGCAGTAAAACGAGGATCTCTATCTGAGACGATCGTCACTGGGACCCCGTGCAACCTCACTATGTCCCGAATTATAAGTCAGCAAGATGATCTACGAATCTTTCACGCGCATAGGAATGAAGTGCACGCTGACTTAGTCAACCGGTCTACAACCACCCAAATAGCATCACTACCCCGCTGAGTCCTCGGAAGACCCACAACGAAGTCCATAGTGACATGCTCCCACTTCCACTCGGCAATAGGCAAGGGTTGCAACAAACCCGCTGGCCTCTGATGTTCGGCCTTCACTTGCTGACAAGTAAGGCACCTAGATACGAAAGGTGCCACATCTCTCTTCATACCCCGCCACCAAAACTGGCGACCCAAATCCTGATACATCTTAGTACCTCCCGGATGCACCGCAAGGCGCGAATGATGAAACTCTCGGAGTACCTCCTCTCGGCAAGACTCCGGCACAAACAGACGGTCTCGGTATCTCACACTCAGGTCGGGATACACCGTCAAACCCTTCTCAACCTTACACTGGAAATCTTCTCTCGAAGAGATTCTACCTCAAGATCACCCTCTTGAGCCTCTAACACTCGAGTCACAAGGGTAGGCTGTGCAACAACAGAAAACAAGGCCGCAGCCTCAACGGATTCGACCAGAAGCAAATCAAACTCCCCAATGCACACAACATCTCCCACTCTCGGATGGCTATACTAGCTAAGTCACCAACAGATTTCCTGCTAAGGGCATCGGCCACAACATTGGCCTTCCCGGATGATAGTGCAACTCGAAGTCATAATCCTCAATGAACTCCATCCACCTCCTCTGCCTCAAATTCAAGTCTTTCTGTGTAAACAGATATTTCAAACTCTTATGATCCGAGAATACCTCGAACCTCTCACCATAAAGATAATGCCTCCAAATCTTCAAGGCAAATATCACAGCTGCTAACTCTAAATCATGCGTAGGGTAATTCTTCTCGTGAATTTTCAACTGACGTGAGCCATAGGCAACCACTTCCCCTCTTGCATCAACACACAACCCAACCTTCTCGTGAGGCATCACAATAAACTGCATAACCCAACCCTCTCTCCGGAATAATCAAGACTGGAGCGGTGGTCAGTCTAACCTTCAACTCCTGAAACGACTTTTCACAAGTCTCACTCCATACAAATTTGACTCCCTTCCGAGTCAATCCAGTAAAGGCGAAGCTAACCTGGAGAAATCTTTCACAAACCGACGGTAATACCCAGCTAATCCCAGAAAACTGCGGATCTCAAACACACTCTTAGGCTGTGCCCAGTCTTGCACTGCCTCAGTCTTGGATGTATCAACAGACACCCCTTCCCCAGAAACTACATGGCCTAAGAACTTCACCTCTTCTAGCCAGAACTCACACTTCCCGAACTTAGCATACAGCTTATGGGCTCTAAGTAACTCAAGCACCACTCTCAAGTGTTCCTCGTGCTCCTCCCTCGAAGGTGAATAAATCAAAATGTCGTCCACGAAGACGACCACAAAACGATCTAAGAATTCCCGGAAGATCCGGTTCATCAAATCCATAAACACTGCCGGTGCATTGGTGAGCCCAAACGGCATCACCAGAAACTCATAGTGGCCATACCGCGTACGGAATGCCGTCTTAGGAATATCCTCCTCCTTGACTCTCAACTGATGGTAACCCGATCTCAAATCTATCTTAGAGAAACAACGGGAACCCTTCAACTGGTCAAACAAATCATCAATACGGGGCATAGGATACTTATTCTTAACTGTAGCCCGATTCAACTTCCGGTAATCGATACACAATCTCAAAGCACCACCTTTCTTCTTAGCAAAGAGGGCCGGTGCTCCCCACGGCGAAACACTAGGACGGATATAGCCCTTATCTAACAACTCCTGAGTTGAACCTTCAACTCAACTAACTCGGCTGGGGCAAAACGGTAAGGTGCCATAGAAATCGGCGCCGTGCCGGGCACTAAATCAATAGAGAACTCAATCTCTCGCTGAGGTGGCAAACTAACAAGATCCTCGGGAAAAACGTCCGAATACTCCAAACCACCCTCGGCAACACAATCTGGGTCTCATCACCCTCACTAATCGAAAGACTAGCAAGTAGACCACTAAGCTCACTCCGCCCTCGCGGATCATACCCCGGTGGCAAAACACTACCAACCCGGTCCCCCAGAAAACGAAAACACTCCCCGTTCACGGTACAACAAGTGACCCTCTACGGTAGCAATCAATAACTGCTCGGTATGACGATAACCAGTCCATACCAAAATAACATCAAAGCCCTTCATGGGCATAACCACAAAACAAAAAGGGATTCTCTGATCATCGACCTCTATATCACAACCCCTAACACCTTGTTTCAAAATCAACTCACCCCCAAGAGGTGACACTACACAAATAGGAGATGCTAACTGTGCTAACTCCAACCCCAAAATAGATGCAAATGCAGCAGACACAAAGGAATGAGATGCACCCGTATCAATCAAAAACTAGCAACTGAATTGCAAAACAAGAAGGTACCTCTCACAATTGACAGAGCCGGTACAAGATCCTGCGCGGTAACAGCATACACGCGCCCAGACGACCTCTGATCAACCTGCTCACCCCTCGGAGCATAAGACTGCTGCACAGACTGGGACGAAGAAGCCCCCTGATTGGCCCTCGAGGCCTGAACTGACTGAGCTGGCTAACTACTCTGATTCTGCCTCAAACCAGATGCACCAGGTGTGCCACTCAACTGCGGGCAAAACCTCTTCATGTGCCCTGGCTGACCGCACTGATAACACGAGAGTGGCTGACCTCTACTCTGACTCTGGCTCTGAGATCGAGCCGAAGAAGATGCTGCTCTCTGAACTCCTCCCCTCTGAGGACAAACTGGAGACTTGTGGCCCAGCTGACCACACTTGAAGCAAGTGATGTCTCCCTGACTGCCTTTCCCCGAACTAGCACTCGGCACAGGAAAAGTAGATCTAGAGAAGCTACCCTGAGGCTGCTGAGGAGTGAAACCTCTCTGCCTCCTGCCATCACCCTGACCGTCCTGACTCCTCTTGGAGCCTTTCTGCCCGTCCTCCTCTTCCTGCATCATAATCTCAGTATGGGCTGCAGCATCAACCATACGCCCATAATCCCGAATCATAGTTGGTACAACTCTCAGCTTGAGGCCACGCCTCAACTTCCTCTCGAACTCTATACACCGACGCTCCTCAGACGCCACCAACTCAGGTGCGAACCTGGACAAACTAGTAAATGAGGCCTCAAACTCGGCCACTGATGAACTATTCTGCTTCAGCTGGCAGAACTGATCTCTCAACTTCTCCCTGACTACTGGAGATAAGTACCTCTCCTGGAAAGCATTCATAAACGCCTCCCATGTACCTCCAACACGAGCCTTAATGAATTTCCACCACTGACCCGCATCCCCCTTCAGCTGGTAAGATGCCAAGGTCACCTTCAACCCCTCGTCTTCGATGCCAAGCATCTCAAACGTTTTCGTTGTCTGTTCGAGCCACTCGTCTGCCTTAAGCGGCTCTTTAGGATCCCCCAAAAATTCGTCCGGATTGGACCGGAAGAACTCCCTCTTCAGAAAAGAAGGTCCTGCATCTGCAGCAACAACAACCTGGGCTGGATTCGCAGCCCTCAGAATACCAACTGACGCCTGAAATGCCCCTGCTATCTCCTGGGCCAAAGCACCCAAAACCTGCTGTCCTACTGGCTCGGCCACATTGGCTTGGCCAACTCCCTCCTGTACCTCCGGAATCTGAACTGCCGAAATGTCCTGTACTACCGAAACTTCCTCCGGCACAGGCACTTCCTGCCTACCCAGCCTACCACGCCTACCGCGTCCTCGTCCTCATCCTGACATCCTATTAAAGGAAACAAAGACGTTAGCACATTAATAAATGTGCCGAAGCTAAACACTCACGTCCTAATGCATTGGACAAACAGTAATTCATTCCACGTAAGCACATAATCACATAAGCACTTACGAATTTCATTCCCGGATAATGACAGTCCCAAAGGGTTACTATAGTTCCGGTTGGAAGCAGCATTGATCAAGGGCCTTTCGAACAAGACTACTAGAAACTCAAGGATCCAATCAATATCTAGAAACTACATTCCATACCCACATAGTCACATAAACATGTTATCATATAAGCATATAACAATACACTATGTCTCTATCAAACGAGACGAACCCATTGTAATACTAATCACTTCCCACGTACCCAAAGTATTCGAACCCGGTACGCTCTGATACCAAGTTGTAACGCCCTCAAAATAAAACCCATCATATATAAGATTAACATGCATTAATAGAAAACAAAACATTCTATTCTCCATCAGAGTATTACTAAATAAAAGCATCACATGTAACATCAAAATAATTGCCCTACGGGCTTACATCTTGCCAAGCTAACACTTGGACACAAAGAAATAAGAGTTCTAACTCAATACAAATAAAGCCCTAGGCTTGAATGTTTACATGTATCAAACAAAAACAAATAAATAAAAAGACGAATCTCCGAGTCCAAATCCTCACAAGCTAAGTCCTTGGAGGTAATGAACCACCTGAACCTGAAAATGAAGTTCCCATATAGGGTGAGCCACAGCCCAGTAGAAAAATACTAAACCAAGCATATGAATTAACTAAAGCAGTAGCATCCGATACATGGTTAACACAGGATATTCAATTTACAACTTCATGACACGAATGTCTACATTGCCTATGACATATTGTCTATGGCATAATTCATCTTCCAATTATGGCTCAGAGCCTGGCCAAATAACTCAACTGGGGTTTCATCTTTTATTAACAATACTTCCAATTCAACAGGAATAACAATTCAAGTTAGACCTAATCATAACAAATACGCATGTTGGTATTGTATCAATCATAATCAATTCACTTCCATACTTCCCAACTGATACACATTTTGGTGATGTATCATATCAACAATAAATAGAAATATCTCTATTAATCAATAAGCACACAAAAGAGTGATGCTACTGGAGTCCATCCCCTATCTCCCCCCAATAAATCCGGTTTAGAGGTCCATCCCCTATCTTCCCCTAAACAGTGGAGTTCATCCCCTATCTCCTCCAAAACCAAATGCATATGCAACATAATCAATACTTGCCATATACAACACATAATTAATACACGAATGTTCTGTACTAACTCAACAGTCAAACAATTGACTCAATTTCAGTTATACCTAAGCCGCATGCAAGGTCTACAACAATCAATGGCTATCCTCCACCGATAGCCCAAAACAGTTATTTCTAAACAAGAAATAAATACAACAATGAATGTAAATTCAACATTCTCATCGGTAAGTATTTAAACTACCCAACTATATCATCAATTCACTAAATTTCCCCAATTCCATGAATTAAACTAAATTCCACATTCTTCCTTTAAATTAATTATACAAATTAATCTAAACCAAAACCCTAGGGTTTCTCCCAAAATTACCAAACTACCCCCACATACCAAAATACCAAAACTTAGGATTAAAGCGTATAAATGGAGTAGGAAATCCCTACCTCGAAGAAATAATTCAAAAAGGAGAAGATGAAGATGATGCCCAAAACTTCAAAGTGCTCCAAACCAACAATTGCTCAGATTAAATGAAAGCCCTCACTCTCCTCTACCTTTTTAATGAAGGAACTAGGGTAGATACACACTCTAACTAGATCAATCCTAAGAGAGAAGATGAGTTGAAAGAGAGAGAACTCGTAACTTAGGGTTTTAGAATCTGAAAGGGGCTGAAAAACTGTTTTAAAATACGCTGCTGCGTATTTAAACCTGATAGGCTCGCTCGAGCGAAGACCTGGTCGCTCGAGCGACCAGACACAGAAAAGCTAGCTCGAGCGAAGAAAATCTCGCTCGACCCAAAACAGCCCAGCTCGCTCGAGCAAAGAAAATCTCGCTCGAGCTAGAAAACACTACTCTCAGGTCTAAGTACTGGACGCAAAGCTCGCTCGAGCGAAGGAACCCTGGATCGAGCGAAGAAACAAAACAAAGACCTCGCTCGAGCGAAGAAGAGCTCGCTCGAGCGACCAACCCAAAAACTGGACAGCAACTCTTGGTTTCAAACCTAACCAACCTGTAATCAACCTGCCCAAACATATCCTATAACTCACAACTGAAGAATTAAAGGACAACAACAACAACAAAAGACAACAGAATCCACGGAACATGAGTCCGGATACAACAATCAAATGGGAAAAGACCGGGGTCGCTATAATACAACAACAACAAAGATCAACAACATAAACAAAAAAAAGGAGGAGAAATTGGATCTGTGTGCTTGAAGAAAAAAAATTGTCCATAAGGAGCAGGATCAATGGAGTCTTCTCCTCCGATGGTTCTCGGCAGGCATTGAGTAAAATAATTTGGTGAGAAGTCTTTTTATTTATTTTTAAAGACGTTTTGTTTTCAATTTTACTCCTTAATTTATATGTTTAATTTTTCTTTCTATATGTTCAAATTTACATTTAAGTGTTTAATTAATATTTTTTTGTCTATATATTCAAAAATTTTGACTATCTGTTCAATTTTTTTCCCTATCTGTGCAAATTATTGTATAGATTTTATTATCAGTTCAATTTTAATCTCTTATTTGTTCAACAAACCAGTCACAATCTTCAATATATTTCTATCTGTTCAATTTTATTATCTGTTGAAATACACCAAACCAGGATCTGTTGAAATCTTTCTTTCTCTCTCTCTTGTTCTTTCTCTCTATCTGTTCAAATTCTTTCTCAAATATAATCCAGTATATATATATCTGTTCTATTTTTTATTATTATTTCTATCTGCTTAATTTTTAATTTTTTTCGTTCATTTAAAACTATCTGCTGCAATTTGTTTCATCATACAACAACGACAATGATCAACAACTTTAAAAAAAAAAGGAGGAGAAATGGGATCTGTGTGTTTGAAGAAAAAAAAACCGTCCATAAGGAGTTGGATCAATGGAGTTTTCTCCTCCGATGGTCCTCTGCAGGCATTGTGTAAAATAATTTGGTGTGAAATCTTTTTATTTGTTTTGAAAGTCGTTTTGTTTTCAATCTTACTCCTTAATTTATCTGTTCAATTTCTTTTTCTATATGTTCAAATTTACATTTAATTGTTCAATTATTATTTTTTTGTCTGTATATTCAAAAATCTTGACTATTTGTTCAATTTTTTTCCCTATCTGTGCAAATTCGTCTTGATTTTATTATCAGTTCAATTTTAATCTCTTATCTGTTCAAATATCTATCCAAAATTTCTTATCTGTTCAACAAACCAGTCACAATCTTCAATTTATTTCTATCTGTTCAATTTTATTATCTGTTGAAATACACCAAACCAGGATCTGTTGCAATCTTTCTTTCTCTCTCTCTTGTTCTTTATCTCTATCTGTTGAAATTCTTTCTCAAATATAATCCAGTATATATATATATATATATATATATGTATATGATCTATTTTGCATTATTATTTTTATCTACTTAATTTTTAATTTTTTTTGGTTCATTTACAACTATCTGTTGCAATTTGTTTCATCATACAACAACAACAAAGATCAACAAATTTAAAATAAAAAAAAGGTGGAGAAATTGGATCTGTGTGCTTGAAGAAAAAAAACTGTCCATATAGAGCTGGATCAATGGAGTCTTCTCCTCTGATGGTCCGCTGTAGGCATTTGTAGACATCCCATTTTTGACCGTCCTCAAGACTTGGACGTCACCGTTTGAACACTCGGTGATCATCCATGTTTGTGTTCGCCTTGAGTTCCTGGAGGTCTCGGTTGCGCGCCTTGCCTCAGGATCTCTCGTTTCGACCGTTTTGTGTCTGGTTTTGCACCAAACACTTGTGTTTTGCCTTGGAAGGGCAGGGAATGCCTTGTGAGGCATCCCCACACATCACCGGCAGTGGCTAGAGGCCACCGGCCAAATTGCCGGTCGGCACTCTTTGTTGCCGGTCGGCAGTCTTTTTTGTCAAAATGACACTTTTGGCCAGCCGACTACTGTTCATCTACTTTTGAAGATATTTTAAAATAGTTGGATGGCATTTTGTTCCCCTCCATACACGTGTATGGAGGAATGGACCTCTTGTTAGCTTACATTGTAAGTTTACAAGATTGGCTCCTCTATAAGAGGAGCCCTCCTCTCCTTTGCTCAAAGGTTGGAAGAAGGTTGGAGAGATTTTGGAGAGGAAAACACAGAGAGAAGCTCTGGTTTTAGGGTTAGGGTTGATACATATCTCCTATCTCTCTTTTTCTCTCTTTGTGTTCTAGGTGTTTTAGTCCATACTATTGCACACAAGCACATAGTGTTTCACCTTCACTTGGCTACTGAGGTTCTAAGGGTTTGTTCTTGTGTTCTTGGTGTTCTTGGCTGGATTTGAGCTCAAGGAAGCAACAAAACCACCACTTGTGAAGAGGTTCTTCAAGGGTAAGGAACTAGTCCATTTTTACCCCACTTTTGCTTTGTACTTTTGCCTATCTTAGAACTGTTTTTGTGCTTAGTGTTTAATACAAAAAATTTCTGTTTTTAGGTCCTCTTGATAGTTTATTAAGAGTGTTTTGTGCTTTGGGAGGTTTGACCCCTCTTAGGCCTTGTAAGGCCCTTGTTTTGTGCTATTTTGTGGGAGCTCCGGGACTTTGGTGTTTGGGTCTCCCCACCACTGAAATCTTGAGGGATTTCAGTGGTGAGGATGATGTTTTGAAGTCCTAAGGAGGAGAGGGCCACCCCCTCTCCTTGTTGTCCTTGAAAAGGACCATTTTTGGCCTCTTGAAGGAGCCTATGTTCAAGTGTGTGTTGATCATGTCATGACTGTTTTTCATGCTTATATTGCCATAATATAACATTGTTTTAAGTTGGTTTTGGTACACCATGCATGCCTTGCATACCTACCTTGTAATGCCTTGTTGTTGCCTTAACATGCCTTAGGTTGTAAACCATCATTCTAGCATGCTTTAGGCTTGGTTTCATGAAGCTTTTGTGCTTATTTTGCCATGCTTTAGGTCTGTCCATAGTTGTTTGGGTTGATCTTGGCATGCTTAGTATGTCCCATTTGCATTTTGGGCTTGTTAGGTTTTAAGTGCATGAGTGTGTTGCATGCATTGCTTGCCTTGATCTAATGGTTTGGCACCATTTGTAGTACCATTTCAGTTCTTAAGACATGCTTGTATGCTTGCCTTGGTTGCCTCTTTGTTGCTTTTAAAAGGTTGTACCTTACGCCCTTTGTTTTGGCCATTGTGTATGCCTTTGGACTTGAGCCACTTAGATGCCATCTAGGTGCACCCTTGGCTTTGTTTAAGCCTGTACTTGACCTATTTTAAGTCCCCTTAGCCTTGTGAGGCTTGGTGGGTTTGACCTTGGTTCAAGCCTCTTGGCTTGCCCCAAGTACTTGGACCACTTGCATGCAATTGTTTGTCTTGTTTGAGTTGGGTTTGACACCTCTTATAACATGATTTTAAAGCTTTCCATTGCATGCTAATTGTCTATTGTTTGGTCTCTTTAAGTGTGCTTAAGAGTTACCTTTATATGCCCAAGTGTTGGATCATGTGTGCTTGCATGTTTGCTTGCATTTTGGCCTTCATTTCCATGGCATTTGGCCACTGATTTTGGGCCTAATTAGAGTTGCCTAAGTCATGTTTAAGTCCATCATTTGCTTGTTTGCATGCTCACCTCACATGGTTGCTCACTTACTTGCATGCTCATTTGTTTGCATCCCATGTTGCATACTAGCTAACATGTTTAGGATTGCACACATAAACATGCATGCCTTATTCCTTGATCTAGTGATAGGAATTGGGCTCCTTGGTTTGTTGATTTGCATTGCATTTGACATGAAAGTACATATTTGGTTTTTGGGCCATCATGCATGGAAATGCTTGGTTGGTGGTCGAAGAACCAAGGACCATGTCCCTTTGAGCCTCAAACATGATAAGGGGCTTGGTTGGTGCATAAATGGCTTGAATTGCCTTGCCATGCATAGTCTTGTCCTCTGCTGCTGTCAAACAGGTTATGCAGGAACTTATTGCCGATCGACTTCATGGAGTGCCGACCGGCAATAATTTGGTGGCCGATGGATCATTTTGTGCCGATGACCACATCCTACTGCCGGTGGCAATCTTATTCAGCCGGTGGTGATCCCCAGGGTCCAGGGAAGCAGTTATGAGATTTTGACAGTCTCCAGAAGGGCAGAGCAGGGAAAACAGAGGCAGTCTATGCATGGCAGTGCACTTCCGAGCAGGACCCGAGCACGCATCGCATTGGGCTCTCTTCCCGAGGCGGTTTACTGTTTTTCCTAGCTTAGTTAGTTTGTTAACTAATTAGATAATTTGTAATGTTTAATTAGCTTGTGTAGTTAATTAATTTGTATTATTATTTCGGCCCCTCCGAGCGAGGACAAATTTGTAATAAGTGTGGGTGTGTGTGTCTTCCAACCCCACTTCTTTCTCCCTTTTATTTACCTGCTTATGATGGTAGATTAGGGCATATTTATTTTAGCATACCTTATGCTTCGCATGCGTGCATTCATTCATAAAGTATTGCATGCACCGGGCTCGGCCATCATGCTAACTGCATTAGTATTTCAAATCTAACTTGAATACGTGCATCAATTGAGTGCATTTCACATGCCATTTCTAGATTAGCCGGGCCTACTCTAGATTTCATTTTTGTATGCGATGCATTAGCCACTTAACATGAACTAGGATTATGCATGTTTGCTAACTAGTTTACTGTTTTGGCACGGAGTACGATGTAAGTATTTTCATGCTTTAGCATATCGCATGTGTGTGGATGTTGACATGACAGTATGCTTACCATGTGGCTAGATGCTTATGTGTTATAAACTGCCTGAATGCCTGTGGGTGAAGGTTGGATTGTTTGAGTTGGAATAACTCATTGAAATCCGTGTTTTAGCCTACTTACGAGTAGCAAATTCCAAAACATTTTCAAAGCAAACGGATATGCAATGCTTATTTCCAAATTAGGCGATCTAGTCTATACTTGTTTGCCGCGCGCATAACATAGTAATTCTAGGCTAATAACCGGAATAAGAATACATAAAGTTTTCAAAAACGGATATCATGGTTAGTAGAGGTCGGTCTTCGGACCGGGCGAGAGGGGGTGCTCATAGCTGATCTTCCCAATCGTACCCAAGCTCCCGAGCCAAGGCAACTTTGGTGATGACGGACACGTGGCCTTCGGCACCGAGTCAAGGTTTCCTAAATTCCCCCATTTTAAAAATATTTAGGGGGCGACTCTGTATCTGGCAAAGCAGTCCATGTTTGGCACTTCTTTTTCAAAAAATCTGTTTTTCTCAAAACGATTTGCCAGAGTTGGACTCTTTGGTTCAGATTACGAACCGCAACAAACAAAAAGGGAGTCCGAACTGTAGAGTGAGGCCCACGGGCGCGTCTACAGCATTGAGTAAAATAATTTGGTGAGAAGTCTTTTTATTTGTTTTGAAAGACGTTTTGTTTTCAATTTTACTCCTTAATTTATCTGTTGAATTTTTTTTTCTACATGTTCAAACTTACATTTAAGTGTTTAGTTATTAATTTTTTGTCTATATATTTAAAAAATTTTACTATATGTTCAATTTTTTATCTCTATCTGTGCAAATTTTTGTCTAGATTTTATTATCTGTTCAATTTTAATCTCTTATCTATTCAAATATCTATCCAAAATTTCTTATCTGTTCAACAAACCAGTCACAATCTTCAATTTATTTCTATCTGTTCAATTTTATTATCTGTTGAAATACACCAAACCTGGATCTGTTGCAATCTTTCTTTCCCTCTCTCTTGTTCTTTCTCTCTATCTGTTGAAATTGTTTCTCAAATATAATCCAGTATATATATATATATATATATGTTCTATTTTTTATTATTATTTCTATCTGCTTAATTTTTAATTTTTTTTAGTTCATTTACAACTATCTGTTGGAATTTGTTTCATAATACAACAACAACAAAGATCAACAACTTAAAAAAAAAAAAAAAGAGGTGGAGAAATTGGATCAGTGTGCTTGAAGAAAAAAATTTGTCCATAAGGAGCTGGATCAATGGAGTCTTCTCCTCCGATGGTCCTCTGCAGGCATTAAGTAAAATAATTTGGTGATAAATCTTTTTATTTTTTTTGAAAAACGTTTGTTTTCAATTTTACTCCTTAATTTATATGTTTAATTTTTTTTTTCTATATGTTCAAATTACATTTAAGTGTTTAATTAATATTTTTTTGTCCATATATTCAAAAATTTTGACTATCTGTTCAATTTTTTTCCCTATCTGTGCAAATTATTGTCTAGATTTTATTATCAGTTCAATTTTAATCTCTTATTTGTTCAACAAACCAGTCACAATCTTCAATTTATTTCTATCTATTCAATTTTATTATCTGTTGAAATACACCAAACCAAGATCTGTTGCAATCTTTCTTTCTCTCTCTCTTGTTCTTTCTCTCTATCTGTTGAAATTCTTTCTCAAATATAATCCAGTATATATATATATATATATCTGTTCTATTTTTTATTATTATTTCTATCTGCTTAATTTTTAATTTTTTTTTGTTCATTTACAACTACCTGTTGCAATTTGTTTCATCATACAACAACAACAAAGATCAAAAACTTAAGAAAAAAAAAAAGAGGAGAAATTGGATCTGTGTGCTTGAAGAAAAAAATTGTCCATAAGGAGCTAGATCAATGGAGTCTTCTCCTCCGATGGTCCTCTACAGGCATTAAGTAAAATAATTTGGTGAGAAGCCTTTTTATTTGTTTTGAAAGACGTTTTGTTTTCAATTTTACTCCTTAATTTATTTGTTCAATTTCTTTTTCTATATGTTCAAATTTACATTTAAGTGTTTAATTATTATTTTTTTGTCTATATATTCAAAAATCTTGACTATCTGTTCAATTTTTTTCCCTATCTGTGCAAATTTTTGTCCAGATTTTATTATCAGTTCAATTTTAATCTCTTATCTGTTCAAATATCTATCCAAAATTTCTTATCTGTTGAAGAAACCAGTCACAATCTTCAATATATTTCCATCTGTTCAATTTTATTATCTGTTGAAATACACCAAACCAGGATCTGTTGCAAACTTTCTTTCTCTCTTCCTTGTTCTTTCTCTCTAGCTGTTGAAATTCTTTCTCAAATATAATCCAGTATATATATATATATATATGTTCTATTTTTTATTATTATTTCTATCTGCTTAATTTTTAGTTTTTTTTGGTTAATTTACAACTACCTGTTGCAATTTGTTTCGTCATACAACAACAACAAAGATCAAAAACTTAAGAAAAAAAAAAGGAGAAATGGATCTGTGTGCTTGAAGAAAAAATTGTCCATAAGGAGCTGGATCAATGAAGTCATCTCCTCCGATGGTCCTCTGCAGGCATTGAGTAAAATAATTTGGTGAGAAGCCTTTTTATTTGTTTTGAAAGACGTTTTGTGTTCAATTTTACTCCTTAATTTATCTGTTCAATTTCTTTTTCTATATGTTCAAATTTACATTTAAGTGTTTAATTATTATTTTTTGTCTATGTATTCAAAAATCTTTACTATCTGTTCAATTTTTTTCCCCTATCTGTGCAAATTTTTCTCTAGATTTTATTATATCAGTTCAATTTTAATCTCTTATCTGTTCAACAAACCAGTCACAATCTTCAATTTATTTCTATCTGTTCAATTTTATTATCTGTTAAAATACACCAAACCAGGATCTGTTGCAATCTTTCTTTCTCTCTCTCCTGTTCTTCCTCTCAATCTGTTGAAATTCTTTCTCAAATATAATCAAGTATATATATATCTGTTCTTTTTTTATTATTATTTCCATCTGCTTAATTTTTAATTTTTTTTGGTTCATTTACAACTATCTGTTGCAACTTGTTTCATCATACAAACAACAACAAAGATCAACAACTTAAAAAAAACAAAAAGATGAGAAATTGGATCTGTGTGTTTGAACAAAAATATTGTCCATAAGGAGCTGGATCAATGGAGTCTTCTCCTCCGATGGTCCTTGTAGACACCCCATTTTTGACGCGTCCTCAAGACTTGGACATCACTGATTGAACACTCGGTGATTATCCATGTTTGTGTTCGTTTGGAGTTCCCGGAGTTCTCGGCTCGCGCGCCTTGCCTCAGGACCTCCGAACTCGACCGTTTTGTGTCTAGTTTTGCACCAAACACTTGTGTTTTGCCTTGGAATGGCAGGGAATGCTTTGTGAGGCATCCCCACATACCACCGGCTGTGGCTAGAGGCCACCGGCTGGCTGGTGTTTGCCATCGGCACTTTATTGTGCCGACCGGCACTCTTTTGTGCCGACCGGCACTAAGTTTTGCCAAATGGCACTCTTTGCCGGCCGGGCACTGTTCAGCTACTTTATCAGATATTTTTAGACAGCTGTTTAGCTTTTTGCTCCCCTCCATACACGTGTATGGAGGGATGGCATTGTTTGGTGACTTAGCTTGTAAGCTTTGTTGCCTATAAGAGAAGGACCTCTTCTCTTGGCTCAATGGTTGGAAGAGTTAGAGAATTTTGACATTCTTAGACAAACCAAGCTGGTTTTTAGGGTTAGGATAGATACACATCCTATCTCTCTTCTTCCCTTTTGTTTTGTACACCAGGTGCTTTAGTTCATACTTTTGCACACTAGCACCTAGTGTTTCACCTTCCTTTGGTTGTTGAAGGTCCAGAGGCTGGTTCTTGAAGTTCTTGGTTGGTTTGGCTCAAGGAAGCCACAACATCAAGCTTTGTGAAGAGGTCTACAAGGGTGAGCCAACTAGTCCTCTTTTTCCCCATTCTTGCACCTTCTTTTTACTTAGTTTAGAACTATTTTTGTGCTTGGTCTTCAACACATAAAAGTTCTGATTTTTTACCCTCTTTATTGTATATTAAGAGTGTTTTGTGGTTTGGGGAAGTTTGACCTCCTCTAGGCCTTGAAAATGGTCCATTTTTGTGTTATTTTGGAGAGATCCGGGACTTGTGTGCTTGGACCTCTCCACCACTGAAATCTTGAGGGATTTCAGTGGTGGAGATGGTGCCTTAAAGTCCTAGAAAGGGGAGGGCCACCCCCTCTCCTTGATGTCCTTGAAAAGGGCAAGTTTTGCCTCTTGAGAGAGCTCCATGCTTGAGTGTGTGTTGAGCATGTTTTGGTTGTTTTCCGTGCTTATATTGTCATGATATAACATGTCCCTAAGTTGGTTTTAGTACTCTTTGCATGATTTGCATAGTTGCTTTGTAATGCCTTAATATTGCCTTAACATGCCTAGGTTGTATGCCTTTGTTTTTAGCATGTTTTAGGCCTAGATCCATGAAGCTTGTGTGCTCGTTTTGTCATGCTTTAGGTCTGTCCTAAGTCGTTTTGGTCGACCATGACTTGTATCTCATAGCCTCTTTGCATTTGGCTTGTTGGCCTTAAGGGCATGAGTGTGTAGCATGCCATGCTTGCATTATTTTTGATGGTTTGGAACCATTGCATATGCTATTTCAGTCCTTCATACATGTTTGTTTGATTGCTTAGCATGCCACTTTAATGCTTTAAGGGTATGTGTTAAATGCTACATGTTTTGGTCATGTTGCATGCCTTTGAATCCATGCCATCTAGACGCCATCTAGGTGGTCCTTTAGACTTAGTTTTATGTGTTAAAACTCTGTTTTTTAAGTGTTTAAGTATTGCCATGTGTGGTTGTGTTAAGTGTGGTCTAAAGCCTCCTTGGCTTGCTTTGGAACCTTGGGCCATTTGTTGCATGTTTGCTTTGCTTTGTGGCATGATTTGGCATCATGTTTTGCATGAATTTCAGAGCTTTAAATGCATGCTAGTTGTCTCTACTTGGTCTCTTTAAGTGTGCTTGAGAGTTGCCTTGGTTGTGCCTAAGTGTTGAACCATGATTGCATGCATGTGCGTGTGCATTCTAGCCTTCATTTTTGAGCATTTTGGCCACTGATTTTGGGCCTTTTAGGGTGGCCAAATTCATGTTTTTAGTCTATCCTCTATTAGGTTTGCA
>JAPPVO010000722.1:0-48329 GCA_030407325.1 Camellia japonica | reverse complement strand
TGTTGCATCGCATCTATTATCTATTGCATCATCTCTATTTCATCCATCGCATCGTATCTGTTTTATTGTCTGGTCTAAGGAGACCTTAAATCCTGCATCATCATTCGCGCTGTTTTGCGCATCGTACTTGCATCGCACTTGCATTTATTCGCACCGTCTTGTGCACTTTTCGGTCTAGGAGACCTTAAATCCTCTAAAGGTGCAATTCCTTTGGTGTTTGTCGTGCCCAAACGACTTCCGGTGGTCTGGTATAGCCACCTGCCTGTGTTAGCGGTGAGTTCCTAGGAGACCAACTGAGACGGTGGAAACTAGAGTTCGAATGGCTCATGCCTAGAACGCAAAGGTTCGGGATTTCTGAGACTAAAGTCTGGTTTAAATACCCGGGGGTATATCCTCGGCTTGAAATCTGTATGGCAGCCCCATAGATTGAGATAGTATATGTGTGCGCCTCAATTCTGGATACTGAATCAACCTAGTCTATCACCCTGTTGGAGAATAGGGAAAGCTGCAACCATAGTCAGGGAGAAAAGTAACACCTGTGGTTCGACCAAGAAGAAGCGAGAGATCTCCAGCACCATGAGGCACGATATTGTATGTACGGTTCATTTGAGGCTGGTGCGACCAGACAAACCGCGTAGGTATTGTATCTTCTCCGTGTGAGACGTGGCGAGAATTGAATAATTCTCCGCATTCTTAACTGCATGAAATGTAGTTGTTGCTTCGCATTCTTGCTTAAAACTGTTGCATCTATTGTGAATATGTACTTCATTACAGCTTGCTGCATTTGCATGATCATTGAGTTACCTTCGGCGTCTTGCATTGCCGATTGCATTTTGCCCCTCCCCTGCCTGCGGGTGCGCCTGCTGGCACATCTTTGTTTATCTCGCCTGTTTGTCTAAGTCTTCGGCCTTGTCAAAAATGGGTCGTCTCTGGGCTTTGACATTCACTCCCGTCACTTATGACTTTCGAGCTCTGTCAAAGAGGGGCAACAGCACACCAAGGACTTTAGTGATGAAACCAAGAAAATTTGTTATGTACATGTTTGTATATATGAATGGCTGCAACCCAAAAGACCTTTCCCAGAATCAATACGTTTGGTTTGGTAATGGTCGTATCAAGGTTTCTTCTGTATATTATTCTTCAACTCTGTATACAAATGTGTATAATATTTCCTGTGTCATGAATTCTGTGTCTGATTGATTATTCCAAACCGATGAAGATCAATCAATTATGTTCCCCTCTTCGCAACGTAGTTTTAATTGGTTCCTCCATTGAGGTCCGGCATACTTTTTGCCCTGTACTCTTTGTTCTTAAATTCATGACGGTAGTCGTAGAAAATATATTTCTGCGACTACCATACTTGGTCAGGAAGAGTGTTGTTTGTCGTACTCACAAAGCAGGTAACATTGTATGTCCCAATCAAGGCCAATTTGTTGAACCATGACAGAACAATGCATGAAACATATGAATGACGGGGGAATGGAAACAAAAGATCGAGTTATTGGCATACCATTAGCAGGAAAACACATCCAGTTGCACCGCGATGACCTTTATACTTGCGAACCCGTTGTGAAGGAATTGCAGTGTCAACTTTGCCCAATTACAAGCTCGCATACGATTCACGTCCTTCACGGCATGAACGAACGATGGCTTCAAGCCGGTCATTGTGGTAGGACACAACATGGCCCCCAACACGTACAGCGCAAATTTCCTCCGAAACTCGTCCTCCGCACCATCAGTCTCGGTCAGATAAAGTCTCAACTTGTTCAAAGGAATGACTCCGTTAACAACTCCAACCTCATCGTAGATATTGGGATATGCTTCTAATGACCCAGCCAACTGCACGTCATCGCCTTCACACCGTATTCCCAAAAAACATTAACTGCCTTACAGGTGAGCCTGACTTGACAACCATGAACATTCAATGAACTACTGTCAGGATCGAAGTTCTGTACCAACCATGCGCAGAAGTTGTGATCTATACGTGTACACTTCATCCCCAGGAGGCCAGCAAACCCAATGTCTATGACTGCCTGCTTTTGTGCTTCGTTGAACCGGTTAACTAGCTCAACAATTGACTTCAATGATATGCGGAGTTGCCTTTTACCCTGCACATTTTTTACCCTTAAATTAATACAAAAAAACAACCAACAATGTCAGCAAAGCAGGACCTAGCCAAATGCATTTACGAAAACATGAAGTACGTAATGACCTTTTCAGACTTGGGTGCACATGGTACTACTTTGGCGTGTTCCTCGGCGCTCGCCTTAGCCATTTCCAAAACCTCTTTTTCTCATCAGAGGGGAGTGCCTTCCACCTTTCCCCAATCTCCTTTCTACTCTTTAACCAAGAAAGTGACAGACGTACAAGACAAGTAAGAAGTATGAGTCCAAAATAACTGTAACTACAACTTTATACCAAACGCAATCCGCGTGCATTGTTGGTAATTAAATAAGATTGCAAATACAAATAACAGTTGCAGGAAAAAGTCAGCGACAAAACGTAGTTGGACTTTTACAACGAATTGAAATTTACAAAAACAATAGGAAGGTGACATTATTACATGCTACAATCCTACAAAATGAAACAATCACAAGCCCACTACGACCATTCAATGCAACGTGTAGATAGTAACCCAGCGATGTGTTTCCATCATAGTGTATTATAGAGAATACAGATTTCGACACTCACCATTTTTCGTCGAGTGTTGTCTGGCCCTTGCATTTCCTTGAATTGTTGCTGGCTGCATGCAAGCATGGTGAAGCTTATCATCACTAAATCTTAAATATGAATACATATATATATATATATATATGCAAGTTTTTATGTCAAGCTGGCCCCGAAATCGGCATAAGACACCTTTCGTACATCCGGGACTGAATCGACACCAATTTAAACATTTTCAGACATGCGGAACGAAACCAATTTCAAACATCACAAACTGAACTTCGACAAGGCGCGTAATTTCAGTACGAAAAATGTAATTCCAGATTGTCAACATGAACAACTAGTACCTGTAACAAATGAATGGTGCAACTGGCCGCTTTCGACAAAAGCCAGCAATAGTGTCAGACATTTGGATATGTTGTTCGGCAATTGTCTTCAATCTTTTCCTTCCCCTTCATGAAAGAGAAAATCATACAAATTAGATTGAAGGGAAAATTACAAGGGTGGTGTACACATTTTGTTCGTTGTCTAATTTGGATCGATGCACTTTAAACTCCCTCAATTTTGACAGTCCATTTTAAATTTCCTGGACATTTTTGGTGAAATTGCTAATGCCGTTTATGATTTTTAAAACAAATATTGTAATATCAATTGATTGAGATTATGTAAGTTCAGTAAAGTTATAAGTTGACTACTACAAAAAGTACAGTTGCCACGTATATGCATATTGTTTGATACAAAACAGTTAAGAGTTGTAATCAAATGGACGTAATTGAAACAAAAGTTCACAATTGATGATGCAAAGCGAGGCCATTCAAAATTTGTGCAAAACAAATAACATAAATACAAAAGTACATGGGCTGCTGTAAGAATTGATCCCGAAAAAAAAATCAGCGTATTCCTTGGTGATGGATTTCATTTGTTTACAAACATATGTACGAAACCAACTGGTAGCAAGTCTTGAAGGAGAAAACTAACATTGTTGGTGCGAGGTGACCAATATCCATCAGATGCAATGATGACAATTCCTGCAAAGTATTCCAATCAATATTTACAAGAACACAAACAAACGGCTGCAACATGTGGCTGTTAACCGGAAAATTTTGCGTAAACACAAACAACAACACGCACAATTTCCCAACACTTATACAGATTTTGAAACGGACAAAAGAAAGACACACACATCAAAATTTTGCATTTAGTTCACACAGCTTACAATTGAAATAATTATGTGTACAAGCGATAAATGCATAATTTCCCAAAAATTGAAGACGAATGACTACATTTTGTTTTTCATTTAGTGCTGAAGGAGTACACGCACATACTTTTATGAAGGCCCGACTACAAAGAACAAAGAAGCTACTGAACTATTTCATGACGGGGTTAAACAATCTGGACACGATTGCTGCTGTCAGTCAAATTGGTGCTCATCCCAGGCACAAAAACCAGATGAAACCCCATCAAGTTGAGGGCTTCAATTTCCTACTGAGCAACTTGGTTGCAGAGAATCGAGGTGGCTGCATCCTGGCCCATGCTCCATTACCTTCGGGTGCTCAGACAGTGGGCAGATCAGAGAAGAATACTTTTCCGGGCATACAAGCAAGTTTCTTCAATTGTATGTGACAATGAAACAAGCAAGACTGCCGCTGCCTGCCAACAAATATTACTAACGTACCCATCCATTCTCATTCTGGACGAAGGTCATACTCCCACAAATGAAAGTACGCATTTCATGAACTCGCTCAATAAAGTCCAGACAGCCCGCAACTCATGAATGGCAGCTACCTTCCTCTTGAAATGTAACTCCTATTCAACAGGAAGATGATCACTTCAAGAGAAAGGTTACCGTCATTCAAGAGTTGCGTGCAATGACAGGCAAGGCTGTCCATTTCTACGCATGAGATTTTCTTCGTGAATTGCGTGGGCTTGTTGACTTTTCTGAATT
The DNA here is from genome assembly GCA_030407325.1 of Camellia japonica. NCBI lineage: Eukaryota > Viridiplantae > Streptophyta > Magnoliopsida > Ericales > Theaceae > Camellia > Camellia japonica. Next base: position 43,717 of record JAPPVO010000722.1, on the reverse strand, counting down.
TCTTCACGTCAGCCCTACGACAGTTCGTGAAGTTGAAGAACTGAACAACTTAGTTAAGAAGTTGAACATCACCTGGGATGGGAGCACACTCTATGTGCACGCACAGTTGAGATCCCTCCTAAAGAGTTCACCTACAGACACGTCAACCACAGAAACAGAGGGCATTGACGATGCCCGGATGGACCACATCTTAGAAAAGTTGGATATTAGAGAAGGACTGAAGGCAAACTTCTTCCTTAATCTGTTAGGCTTGTCCGAATCAGGTGGGGAGAAGGTATTGGTTTTCAGCCATCGTGTCCACCCGCTTAAGTTGTTGGAAAGGCTAGCCATGAAAGTGAAGGCTTCAACTCTGGATTCATAATTGGGTGTGGGGAACGAATAGCTCTCTACAAAATTTGGAAATCGTCATCCTCGTTTCAGCTCTTTCAATTGGGTTTCCTATGTTTTAAGTTGAATACCGTCAACTATGCATGAACTTCAGCACTGAAACAAACAGTTGTTTCCTGTGTTGCACGGACTCGGGTACGGGTGCCGGGTGCGGGTATGTATGTACAAGTCCGACTCATTAAATCTTAACCCTACATTCAATGGTACGCGGTCTGGGGAAAAAATATCATATTTTTAATCTAATATGTGACATAAAATGGTACTATATGTAACTTACAGTGTCAAAATGACATTTATAGTAATTTGACAATAATTTGCACATATAATAATTGTGTTATATACAATTATATAAGAAGTGTCCGTTTTTCAAGTATCCGACACATATCCCATACCCTTGTCCGACTCTCAGGTGTCCGACACGGGTATTTGATCTATTTTGAAGACTCCGTGTAACACAGATTGTTTCTAAACATAAGTTCCGGCAATATAAAAGCACCGAGTACTACAAAATTGAAAGCAGAATTCAACCGAGTGTGCTAGCCGTTGTGGGATCAAGATTAGTCATTGTTTGTTTATCGAGTTTCTTATTTTTGCTTTCTTGGCTACTCTTAAAAAAAATTTGTTTTTCCCGTGCCAACATTAAAAAAAAAAATTTAAAGTCTCTTTCGTTATATATAACCTAACCTAACAAGTTCGCCATGTAAATGCAGAACACCTTTTATGCTTGTTGCTAACTACTATGATACCTATGTTCAACTTGCAGCACTGATAGCAGAGGGAAGATTCCTATTCGAAAGGGAGAAAATACAAAAATCGAGTACAGAACAGTTCCTATTGGGTCGATTTCGGTTAGCAGAGGGAAAAGTTCCTATTCGAATAGCACAAAATACGGAAATGGAGTACACAACTGTTCCTATTGGGTCGATTTCGGGTTGGGTGTGAAGGTATATGCGAATGAAAGAAGACAAACAAGGAGACAGACAATGTACCAGCACGAAATAAAGGAAATACCAACCGGCGCAGACAAACCGACGGTGGTGCTCGATTAACCCTTGCGGTTGTGCTCCACCGACAAAAATCAACTTCAAAAAAGAATTTATGCATCCACTTCCCTGGCTAGCCTTCCCAAGAACTTAAGCGTTGTTCTTTCAATATGATTTTTGCCCTCAAATATTTTTCTCTGTAAAACCCTACAGCTACGGGGAAATGGAACAACGGAGAGCCGGGGAGAGAGAAAGACAAACAAAGAGAGAGGTCCGAGATGGAAGAGAGACGGACGGGCCGAGGGAACTTACACCTCTTCTGAACACTTCGGCATCTTTGAAAATTTTATACTTTATCTGACAACTTACACGTTTTTATGAAAAGTGACATCATTTATAAATTAATTTTCTTCATAAAAGTTACACCTTGGAACTTATATCTTTTTGTAAAAACGAAACATTCAGCTTGATTGGTCTTCTTTGGGAACTTATATCTTTTGTAAAAACGAAACATTCAGCTGTTGGTCTTGTTTGGGAACTTATATCTTTTGTAAAAACGAAACATTCAGCTTCGATGATTGGTCTTCTTTGGGAACTTATACATTTTGTAAAAACTCACAAAGTTTACACCAATTCCTAAATTTTACACCTTTTCAAAAAATTTACACCTTTTCTCGAAAATATTTACAAGTTTTTTGAAAAATTACACATTTTGTGGAAAAACCTCTTTCATAAAATTTACAGTTATTATTTGAAGTTACACCTTTAGTGAAAAACAAAACTTACATCTTTTGTAAGGTCATTTACACCTTCATCGGAAAAACATACACCATATTTGAAAATGTTATACCTTTTGTCAAATAATTTCTTTTAACAAACTTTATCAAAAGCATATTTTCCATAAAACGGGTAAATTTTCAAAAAAGGTGTAATTGACTTCACCAAAGATGTAACTCCTATTTACAAGGTGTAAATTTTTTTAAACATTTTGTTTCACAAAAGGAGTACCTTTTTAGAAGACGTGTAAGTTTTTAAAATAATGAGTAAAGTTTTTAAAAAGGTGTAAGTTTTGGTGGCAGAAAAGGTGTAATATCCCATAAAAAGTGTAAATTATATGGAAAAGGTTATTCACAAAAGCAGTAACCATTCAGAAACGGTGTAAGTATTCCCACAAAAAGGTGTAATCATTCAGAAAAGGTTAATGTTTTTAACAAAAGGGATAAATTTTATGCAAATATTCCTTCCATGAAAGGTGTATATTTTCAAAAACATGTATGTGGTTTTCACAAAAGATGGAAGTTATGTCACAAATGGTGTAACTTCCCATTAAAGGTGTAAATTTTATGGAAAATATAATTCAGATTTCCATAAAAGGTGTAAACATGTTCCGAAAAGATGTAACTTATTTCACAAAAGGTGTAAGTTCTAATGAAAGGTGTATATTTTGTTCCTAAAAAGGTTTCACAAACAGAGTAACTTCTCATAAAAGGTTTAATTATTTCCACCAAAATGTGTAAACTTTCAGAAAAAATTAAGCTTCTAACAAAAGGTTTTAACCTATATGAAAACATATTTTCCTTACGTATAAATTTTTTCACATAAGAAGTCCGTTTCAGAGAAGACGAGTTTGGGAGGGCTTGGAATAGCGACTCCAAGTCCAAATCCAACCAAGTATGTCAATGTAAAAGAGAACCGTTTGTAATATAGATGGACAGTGATCGACAGAGACAGCCAGACCGAGATCGACAGAGAGGGACCGAAATCGACAGAGATCGACAGAGAAGAGACCCACATGGACACAGACAGACCAAGATCGCTGGAGACAGACCGAGATAGACAGAGAGAGACCGACATCGACGGAGAATAGGCCGACATCGACAGAGAGAGGCCAAGATCGATAGCCAGAGACAAAAAAAAACCTTTGATTTAAGGCGGCGGTGGCCGTGGAAGTGGCGATGTCAGACGGCAGTGAGCACCGGAGCCCACCGACGCTTGGGTGGTCAGCGGGGGTCACGAACCCTTTGATTTGTTCAGTGGTTGTCCCAATTTGTTTATGAACACTTTGAAGTGTTACTCCTTTTGTGTTTATGAACACTTTGAAATGTTACTCCTTTTGTGTTTATGAACACTTTGAAATGTTACTCCTTTTGTGAAATAATTTTTTCCATACAATTTATACTTTTTGTTGAAATTTACACCTTTTTTGAAAGCCCAACTTAAACCTTTTTCAAAAGTCACTTACATCTTTTGTGAAAAAAAAAATTCATCAAATTTATATCTTTTGCTAAAATTTACACCATTTCGTGGAAGTGCTTATATCTTTTCTAAAAAGTTACTCATTTTGTGAAACAATTTATCTCGTCAGATTTATACTTTTTCTTCGAACATACACCTTTTGTGAAAGCCAAACTTAAGCCTTTTTCTGAAGTCAGTTATATCTTTTGTGAAAAAAAAAATTCATCGAATTTACAGATTTTGCCTAAACTTACACTTTGTCTTGAAAAAACTTACACCGTTGCTGAAAAGTTACCCCTTTTGCGAAAGAATTTTTGTCATAAGATTTATACCTTTTTGAAACTTACACCTTTTCTGAAAGCCCAACTTAAACCTTTTTCTGAAGTCACTTATATCTTTTGTGAAAAAAAAAATTGATGACCTTTACACATTTTGCCTCAACTTACAGCTTTTCGTGAAAAAACTTACACCGTTTCTGAAAAGTTACTCCTTTTGTGAAAGAATTTTTGGAATAAGATTTATACCTTTTATGAAACTTACACCTTTTGTGAAAGCCCAACTTAAACCTTTTTCTGAAGTCACTTACATCTTTTGTGAAAAAAAAACATTCATATAATTTATATCTTTTGCTAAAATTTACAACTTTTCGTGGAAGTGCTTATATCTTTTCTGAAAAGTTACTCATTTTGTGAAATAATTTTGAAATTATTGTAAGTTCAAAAGGCGTAAGTATTATGTGTAAGTTGTCAAAAAATTCAAAAGGCGTAAGTATTATGTGTAAGTTGGAAAAATTTTATATATCGTGTAACTTTCAGAAAAGTTATAACTTGTTTTACAAAAGATATAAGTATTATGTGTAAGTTGTCATTCACGTATGGTGTACCTTTCAGAAAAATATAACTTGTTTTACAAAAGATGTAAGTATTATGTGTAAGTGACAAAATTTTATGAAATAAAAATTTTCACATATGGTGTAACTTTCAGAAAAGGTATAACTTGTTTTACAAAAGATATCAGTATCATGTGTAAGTTGTCATTCACCTATGGTGTAACTTCCAGAAAAGGTATAACTTATTTTACAAAAGATGTAAATTTTTTTACAACTTACTCATAATACTTACGCCTTTTGAACTTACAATAATTTCAAAATCATTTCACAAAATGAGTAACTTTTCAGAAAAGATATAAGCACTTCCACGAAAAGGTGTAACTTTTAGCAAAAGATATAAATTTTACGAATTTTTTTTCCCACAAAAGATGTAAGTTACTTCAGAAAAAGTTTTAAGTTTGGCTTTCAGAAAAGGTGTAAGTTTCATAAAAGGTATAAATCTTATTACAAAAATTCTTTCACAAAAGGATAACTTTTCAGCAAGGGTGTAAGTTTTTTCACGAAAAACTGTAAGTTTAGGCAAAATGTGTAAATTTCATCAATTTTTTTCCACAAAAGATACTTCTCACAGGAGGTTTAAGTATTTCAACGAAAAGGTGTAAATTTTAAAAAATAAATTATTTCACAAATGTTTAACCTTCCACAAATAGTGTAAGTGTTTTCACGGGAGATGTAAGTAACTTCGCAAAACCTGTAAGTTCCTAAACCCAATCAAACTATATTTGTCTTCTTCAAATAATGGCAATGTCAGAGAGAAGGGCGTTTCGGAGGGCTTGGTCTTTCTCTCAGTAGAAGTCCGTTTCAGAGAAGACGAGTTTGGGAGGGCTTGGAATAGCGACTCCAAGTCCAAATCCAACGAAGAATGTCAATGTAAAAGAGAACCGTTTTAAATATAGAGCAACGGACAGACAGAGAGAGATAAACTGAGATCAACAGACAGAGACCTAGATGGACAGTGATCGACAGAGACAGCCAGACCAAGATCGACAGAGAGGGACCGAATCGACAGAGATCGACAGAGAAGAGACCACATGGACGCAGACAAACCAAGATCGCTGGAGACAGACCGAGAGAGACCGACATCGACGGCCGACATCGACAGAGAGAGACCAAGATCGATAGCCAGAGAGAAAAAAACCTTTGATTTGCGGCGGCGGCGGTGGCCGTGGAGGTGGCGACGGCAGTGAGCACCGGGGGCCACCGACGCTCGGGTGGTCAGCGGGGGTCACGAACCCTTTGATTTGTTCAGTGGTTGTCCCAATTTGTTTATGAACACTTTGAAGTGTTACTCCTTTTGTGGTTATGAACACTTTGAAATGTTACTCCTTTTGTTTATGAACACTTTGAAATGTTACTCCTTTTGTGAAACTACTTTTTCCATAAAATTTATACTTTTTATTTAAATTTACACCTTTTGTGAAAGCCCAACTTAAACATTTTTCTGAAGTCACTTATATATTTTGTGAAAAAAAAAATTCATCAAATTTACACATTTTGCTAAAACTTACACCTTTTTGTGAAAACACTTACACCGCTGCGGCAAAGTTACTCCTTTTGTGAAAGAATTTTTGTCATAAGATTTATACATTTTCTTGAAACTTACACTTTTTCTGAAAGCCAAACTTAAACATTTTTCTGAAGTCACTTATATATTTTGTGGAAAAAAAATCATCAAATTTATACATTTTGCTAAAACTTACACCTTTTTGTGAAAACACTTACACAGCTGCGGTAAAGTTACTCCTTTTGTGAAAGAATTTTTGTCATAAGATTTATACATTTTCTTGAAACATACACCTTTTGTGAAAGCCCAACTTAAACCTTTTTCTGAAGTCACTTATATCTTTTGTGAAAAAAAAAAAATCGTAAAATTTATACCTTTTGCTAAAATTTATGGTGTAACTTTCAGAAAAGGTATAACTTGTTTTACAAAAGATATAAGTATTATGTGTAAGTTCTCATTCACATATGGTGTAACTTTCAGAAAAGGTATAACTTGTTTTACAAAAGATATAAGTATTATGTGTAAGGGGTCATTCACATATGGTGTAACTTTCAGAAAAAGTATAACTTGTTTTAAAAAAGATGTAAGTATTATGTGTAAGTTGTCATTCACGTTTGGTGTAACTTTTAGAAAAGTATAACTTGTTTTACAAAAGCCGTAAGTATTATGTGTAAGTTGTCAAAATTTTTTGAAATAAAATTTTTCACATATGGTGTAACTTTCAGAAAAGGTATAACTTTTTTTTACAAAAGATATAAGTGTTATGTGTAAGTTGTCATTCACATATGGTGTAACTTTGACAAAAGGTATAACTTGTTTTACAAAAGATGTAAGTATTATGTGTAAGTTGTCAAAAGTTACGCCTTTGGTGAGCAATTTTACAAAAGTTGTAAGTTGTCAGAAAAGTGTAAGAACTTTCACAAAAAAGTGTAAGTTCTCACAAAAGGTGTAAGTTTTCACAAAAGCAGTAAGTTTTCACAAACGGTGTAAACTTTCAAAAATCCCTTACGCCTTTTTCTGAAATTACTTAGGCCTTTTGTTAAAATTTACGGCTTCTGTGAAAATTTACACATTTTGTGAAATTATTTACACCTTTTCTGACAAAATTACACTTTTAGTCATATAATATATTCTTTTATTTGCTTTAGCAGGTCACCAATGTGTTAGTTTTCAAATATTTGGGTATAACTCAATACCCAAAAAGGTGTAAAGGTAACATAGAAGGGTGTAAGTGCCTTGCATACCATATGCAAGGCACACTTAAGAAAAGTCCCTCTATCACATAGACAGAGTTCACTCCAATCTTTGTATGTTCTTCACTCCGACGCCCGACAGCACCTCTTTCTCTGTCCTTCCAGAGTTCTCCCTCGACAACTCCTCTCTTTCACTTCGACGCTGACGTCCTCTTTCACTCTAATTAAGTCTCTCTATTTCTCTATTTCTCAAGCTGAAAAACTGAATATTTCTGAAACTGATCAAGTCTCTATTTCTCAAACTGGAACACAGAACACATTAACAAATTGAAAAAAAAAACTTAATTTGTGCTCTCTATTTCTCCAAAAAAAAAAAATGATTAAGTCTATGTTTTTCTTTTCTCCAAAACAGACAGGTTATGTAATGTCCATACCTAAAAAGACAATGCCAATACCCAAAAAGACCAACAGAAATTGCAGAATTCTCGATGGTGAACCTTGAGATTAGCTTGTTCTAATAATGGTGGTGGAAGGGTCTTTGCCTTTAACCTCAAAACTCAATTATGGGTATTGTGTATTTGGGGATTTTACACACATAAATGACCTTTAAGTCACAAACCCACATCTGAAATGAGAATTTCCAAAGAGAAACAGAGAAGGCACTGAAAATAGGATCTGACAATGAGAATAGAGAAATGGTTAAGGTTGTGTTCGATTAACAAGGCTTTCTTCAAACAAGAGAAAGCCCTTTTGATGATATATAACAAACTCCCTGTAAATCATAAAGCATTATAACGCAGCGGATAAAATGTTTAGATCATACCTTTTAGCGAAGAACCTCGTGGGTAAATCACGTGCTTCCTGAATCTGGTCAATCATTCTAGTAATGGGGTGATATTACAATAGTGAATATCACCCACACAAATCACAGTGCAAATGGCTTGATCGTTGTTTTTTGGGAGAGAGTCAGAGAGAGAGGAGAGTATGGGAAAAAAAGGTTATGGATAAAAACCCCATAACGTATCTGATATACGTATCTCCCATTATCAGATGTATATAATCAATAATAACCAATAAATATCTATCCATCTATCCATATCTATTGATATGATAGATATAGATATCCTGAATGGTTATCCAAATAAGTTTGAATTAAAATTCAAACTTACATGGATAAGGTTCAAGAGGTTCAGGCTCAAAAAGCTCAAAGGGCCATGCTACATGGGCGCCCAATTTCTAACATCTCCCACTCGCACATGAGTTGGCATGACACTGCCACATCTCTATCTCAATCTCCCAAAAAATGAACAATCTCACACTAGCCAATGCACCGTACGACTGCTGAGAACACCTGCATGTGGGAGCTCTATACTAGAAACTCAAAATGAGCCAGCATAGAGACATCAATCCAAAAAAAAACAGAAATAGTGTCTCATATACCCCAGACCCATCTAATTACACCGGTCCAAAAAACATCTCTAATCCCTCAAAAAGAGCATGTTTGACCCTCTCAATTCTTGCAATATATTCACACTCAATCTGCTTCTCATACAGAGCGATGTGAGTTGCCGGTAGTGAATATACATCAGTGGTGTAATACTAGATGATCTTCCCTTTGCCCTCATGCCATTTAGTTTAGGATTAACCGCTTTCCCAGTGATGTCCCTTAAGGCCGAATCATACATGATCGCAGGCAACATACGAAAGTAGCAGAACATCAACCCCTTACCTTATGACATAGTCAAAAGTCACAAAAGGGTACAAAAATGAAAGTCATATCAATAATGACACGTAAGACTCGCACGGTGAGGAAACATGGATCCATTCTCTCACCTCATTACTCAGTCGCCAAGCACATATAGTATGAATACATGTTACGGTGGAGTAACTCTTCCAAAAGAGTGACGTCATACTCGATACACCGTACAGATATTAGTCTAGTCGCTTTCTAGCGCCTAACCCGAATTCTCTATCTGCTCGCCTTCTAGGCGCCAAATGAGATCTCGCATCTGGCTAATCATAACAGGCACAACATGGAAAGTGGGTACTAACATCCATGTTTGGTCCTTAACACGACCTCATCTTGGTTGTAACCAAGGCGACATGCATAGTGGATAATTTTAAGCCTCTCTTGGCTTCAAATAAAAATAAACCACTAGTCTCATCCTCGCTCGCTCTCAAGCGCCAAGGGCGATTGCTCATGTGAGTGAGCCAATCTTGCCTGCTGACATCATCATCTGCTAATCATTATGACACAAACCATAATAGTGTCAACATCCCATCGTCTCAAAATAAGTGATCGATTTTAAAAAAAAAAAAAATTTGACCACAGCTTGCGCAATTCTAGATTCCAAACATAAGCCTTATCAGCACCTCTTGCGATAAGTATATACAACGGAATCCACCATGTGCGCCTCACATGAAATGATTCATGATCATAACCTCTTGCGCAATAACCTCTCTAAAGATATTTTGGTGACCAATTTGCTCATTCTGGATGCGCCCAACTAGCGCGCAGATGCGCCCAACTAGCGCATTGAATTTTACAATGAGCAAATTAATATATTACTAGTAAAGAATTCTATCCACGGTCCAATGAGCAAGGTCAATGTCTAAACAACTCAATTGACCATTTACCAAAGATAACACTTATCATGCCGAATACGCTCACATAGCGTACTTTAGGCTCCCACAAAAAGAGAAAAGATCAAGGAATATAGGTCATCTGTTTCTCCAAAGACAATCCGAGGATACACTCAATAGCTAAGGCTCTGGCTTTTACCAATAGGTAAGCCAATGGATTTGCAATTTTGCATCTAGAATCATTCTAGGATATTCCTTATGTAAGTCATCGAAGACAAAATAGGAATTCTCCCAAAACAATCCCTAAGGATCGTACATCCGAGCATATAAATTACATCACCCATGTCCATCATATCTAAAATAGAGGATTGCCCACCCTAGGTGGCGACAACCCTATAAATTCCTGGCTCATAATGACTAAGTAAGGAAAAACTTCTATTGGACCATTGATCATGCCTTAGTGGTCTTCATCGATCATCGTTTGCCTATCATGGCTTGACGAAATCTAAGAACCACTATTTGGATAACTGTTTTAGGCTGTAAAAGATTTATTGGAACTAGCAACCTTTTTGCGCTCCTAACTTTTCACCATAAAAGCAGAAGGTAAATCCCTACGGATCTACTTATCCAATTCTCCAACGAGAAGTTGGGTCACAATGTCCACAAATCAATGTTCCGAACTTATGTCAATCATAGCCTAAGTCGAAATAACCTCACTCCCCAGGAGGAAGTCTCCTCATGGTCTACACTTTTCTCGATGGTGCGACTTTTCGGTATCTAGCGAGCCTTATGCCTCAACAATGACTATCCAAATTACGCATAACTTTAGAACAGTTTCACGTCATAATGGAAAGTTAACTAATTTATAGAAATGGTTAATCCTCAAAGACTTTGTCTTAAATTGCGCAACATTAATCCACTTTCTAAAAACAGGGGACTAGAGCCTTTGGCATTATCCTAGGCTCTTTATCATCTTGCGGAGCAATCATGAATGTTTCCTTCTCAATCACCCAGTGATGACATGGAAAATTTTCATATTCGCTACCACGCAACTAAGAATGTAGAGTATTTTTCTCTAATGGAGTAATCCATTAGTAGGTACATCGCTCCCACTGTCCCTAGGATATTGGAAATTTCTTTCCATTCTCAACTAGGCTACATAAAAGTGCTATGCTTAGAATTCTCTATCTTATAGAGTTCCAAAACTCTAAACACGTCACCTTTACTAAGAAAACTTTATGTGACTTAGTTACACTACCACAAAGCTGCTTACCTATATGCACATGACCCGGAGGGTTTACATGACCGCATACAATATGCGCCACACAACCCTATGTGTTTACAAGACAGCATACAATAATGCGCTATAGAACCCTAGGTCTTAACTTCGCAATCTTATGAGAAGTTAAATAAAGATAAGCTGCTTAACGATTACAGATCGCCCATAGATGGCTCTCTGCTAACCCATTACTCAAATGGAGTGTAAAATCTGACATGGAGGGCACTTAGTTAGGGATATAAGCAACAAACTAGTGCAATTCCCAATTGGGAAACATTTTGTGCCATTATACACCTAACATTAACAATATTTAATTCCTTATCTCTACTACACCATTGTGTTGTTGAGTATTAGGAATAATCAATTTTCTAAGCATCCATTTCTCTTCACAGAGTTTTCTAAAATAACTCAAATAGATACTCGCCACCTTGATCAAAACTAAAAGCACAAAAAGCTGTTATCTAATTGATCTCAACATCATATGTGCAATGTCAAAAAATCATCTCATAACTTTTGACTTATGGGAGATCAAATAATCTTGACTCAGATGCGTTTCGTAATCTATAAATGTGTCGAGATTGAGGCCTAGCTATCATACCCTTACACATATCTAGTCACAAAAAACATAGTGGACTAAATGCGTCAATACAAATGACCTTCTACGGCTTTCCTACTTACTTGTGCGCACCCATTGCGAACAAAGTTACACATTTATATGAGAGCAGGATGTCACAAGCGAGTGGGCCCGAGAAGGCCTACTCAAACCATCATGTCATCATCTCATTAATGTGATTAAGTATAATAAGCCACCGGTTCATGACCAATGTCATAAACTAATTCCAATCATCTTAATGTGTGAGTTCAAAAGATAAGTTTAAAAGGTTTAGGCCCAACTAGGTAATGACTCAGGACTAATTCATATTCACTAGATCATAAAAGGATGTCATGGAGATATCAAGTGCGCCTAAGTCGCAAATTTAACTAGTAAGTGCTAATCCCCTGCACCTTCAAGTCAATTTTATTCTCCATACACTTTAATGCATCTAGTTGAAAGATGACGATACTCCTCTTGCCATATCTATTTCTCGCTTCATAGTTACTTGCAATTAATTCTACTATCCATAAGAAGGAGAGAATAAGCTATCAATCTGTGACAGCTCTTGAAGTAACTTAAGCGGGAATTGGGCTAAAGAGTCTAATTCAACACAATGCTCTCACAAGCGATGCGTCAAATTCTTAGAGTCATAACAACTTGTCGGCCTTGACCTTTCATTACTATGCTGCAACGTTTACGCTTAGTGGTAAACGTTATTCAAAAACGTTAGCCTAGCTAAGGAATCATACAAAAAGAAGCCCCTCCTCATGTTTCACACTCAAGTGTGGAAACAATAAGTGCCCAGATTTAGACAAGTTGGCAATGCTAATAGATTTTGCAACCACTAAGCGCTAATCTTTTCACCTAGTGTTAATAGATTTTTGCAGCTTCTAATCGCTAATCTTTCCACTTAGCGTGATATTTCAACGCACACTATTATAGTGCATGAAATTTTGCTCCATCCACTCCCAATAATTGGGTAGAGAGCAAAACACTGCTCATACTGGCTACCCGTCTTACACTTAATGACTAATTTATTTAAGCTCGCATTTCTTGGATGACGTGACTCTTGAATGTTACTTCATCCAATGATGTAACATTATTTACAAGTCAAATTTACAAAGTCAATCCGCGCAGCTCAATAGTCAAGATCATATATAGATCTATTGAGGGCTTACTAATTTCATAACCTCAAAACTCGCCAACCAAAACTACGTAGCGTGCCGCTAACCATAGCGCACACATTAGTTTTTATTATGCCAAACAAGGCAACAAAAACACAGCGACTTTGAGTCATGTTTCCTTACTTTGGCTCAATTAAGGTTTGACCTAAAGTCTCCAAGACTTTTGCTCATCTAAAGAATGGGATTACATTGTTCACATTTGAACATCTCTACTAAGTCTAGGTCAACCAAATTAACTTCCATAAGCTAAATCAATTTAGTGAGAAATTCGCATTGGGATTAATTTGATTAGCATAATATAATTTTGCCGCAAAAATCTAAATTAAATAGTGACAATATTACATAAGTCGCAAGATCGAAAATCCGCTATGCTCGTAATCATCTCTTGCGCCACAGGTGACAATTATCCAAAATTTAATTTAATTTATGCGCAAAATATTGGTTTTCGGGAGTTAATCTACAAAGATTCTCTCAACCGAATAACCTCCCACTGATTATGGCATGTCTAAAAAAATATGATAAAATATTCTAATTCCATACAATAGCATCATAATGTAGATTCACAATCAATACATGCTATGTTACATTTAATAAAGGAATTAAAATAAAAAACAATTAATCATGCTATTCTAATTACAACATATTATAAACTCTAGGCAAATAGATAACAATATGCTGTATTTAATATTCAAATTATGCCATAACAGAAACTATTATCACTTCTGAGATTTTCTGAAATTTTCTGGTATTTTCTGGAATTTTAAATAACTAATAAACACACATAAAATAAGAAATAAAAAATCCAGAAACTGATAAACTGAAACAATATTCAGATTATGCCATAATTAAAATGTATATCATTCTGAAATTTTTTGGAATATTCTGAAATTTTCTGAAATTTTAAATAACTAATAAACACACATAAAATTAGAAATAAAAAATCCAGAAACTGATAAACTGAAACAATTATACCAGTAAATAGTAAAACATTTCAGAAGTCTACAATAAAAATTTCAATCCCAGAAAATTATTTATGCAATTACCAAATCATTTTAAAGCATAAAAAATGAATTATTAACACAGAAAAAATTTTTTATTTTCGTAAAATTTTCAAAATTTTATAGAATATAGAAAAATTAATTCTGAGTCTAACAATACAAACCACACATAAAACAAATATGTAATGAATTAATTATGACCATTTAACGCGATTCAGAATTTAAAAAAAAAAAACAAACAGAGCCTTACAGCCAAGCCAACTGGGGAAACGACTCAGCTCGCGTCTCAACACGGCTCAGCGCGCGGCTCGGCACGTGGCGCGCGTGTGTGGCGCGGAGGGCGCGCGCGTGTGAAGGGCTCGTGGAGCGCGCGCGTGGTGCGCGTGAGAGCGCGTGACGGCGCGTGACAACGTGTAGAGGTCGCTGCCGGCGTCAAATGGCGCGTATAGCCCATGCGCCGCCTTCCACGGTGTTTTCTGGTCCAATTTCGGTACTTCCAGACTCCATTTTCCAAAATAAAATCATTTATGGTCTTAAAAATGACATTAATGATCATAAAAAAATGAAATATTTTGGATCTCTTCCTCTTTATAAATATACACATGATAAAAGAAAGCACGAAAAAACCCATACATGGCTCTGATACCAATGTAAATCATAAAGCATTATAACGCAGCGGATAAAATGTTTAGATCATACCTTTTAGCGAAGAACCTCGTGGGTAAATCACGTGCTTCCTGAATCTGGTCAATCATCCCAGCAATGGGGTGATATTACAATAGTGAATATCACCCACACAAATCACAGTGCAAATGGCTTGATCGTTGTTTTTGAGAGAGAGTCAGAGAGAGAGGAGAGTATGGGAAAAAAAGGTTATGGGTAAAAACCCCATAACGTATCTGATATACGTATCTCCCATTATTAGATGTATATAATCAATAATAACCAATAAATATCTATCCATCTATCCATATCTATTGATATGATAGATATAGATATCCTGAATGGTTATCCAAATAAGTTTGAATTAAAATTCAAACTTACATGGATAAGGTTCAAGAGGTTCAAGCTCAAAAAGCTCAAAGGGCCATGCCACATGGGCACCCAATTTCTAACACTCCCCAAGATCATCACCACTGACAAAAAGGAGAGATGGGTTTGTCCTTTTACCACATGGGTATGTCCCAAATACAAAAATCTCAGATCAAAATAGAGACGAAGCGAAGTGACAAAAACAACAAGTTTCTGGAGAGCTATGGCTGTCGATTTCTAGAAAAGAGAGCTATGGAGACGGATGAGGAAAGAGTGAAAGTTGAGGTTTTTTGTTTTTGTTTTTTTTATCTCTTTGTATCACACCTTATCACAGTGCAAGTATTCTTCACACACTAAAGGCAGTTGCCAGCTCAGCTGGGGGATCGTGGGGGTCGATTTTAGTGGGGGTCTGAATCGGAACTATTTATTTATTATAAGATTTGGATTATGACACTTACAATGACAGGCTTGACCGGGTAAAAAGAGGCTGAGCCACGGTGCACAAGTCGTGACTCGCGGAAGTTCAATGTAATAAGTTAGACTCCGGCTCCTCTGAAAACGTCACTTTTTAATTTAAAAATTAAAAATTTAAAAACTTAATAACTTATATTAAAAAGTTAAAGATTTAGGCTGTGTTTGGTTGTGCTTTTGAAATGTGATTCTACATGCTAGTTTCAGCTCCATGTTTGGTAAGAGTTTTGGAATTAGTTTTCCAAAACTCTGCCGAAAGCTCTATCCATTCTGCCTGTTTCTTGTATTTTTTTTGGCCAGGGGAAGATTACCCGGTCGTCCCTAGGGACTACCACCCGGATGTCCTCTGCTGTACAGATTTTTTTTTTATTTTTTTTTTGCAATTGATTTATATAATTGGGAAAAATATTTTTGAAATTTTTTTAATTTTTAATGTGCTTTAAAATAATTTTGAGTTGTATGTTTAGTTAGGAGTTGTAAATTTTTGTATCACATATCAAATATCACATCAACAATTTCCCACTCAAATCGAACCTCTTTTCCAAAACTATTTTCAAAACTCTTTACCAAACAAATTTTCTACACTCAAATTATAATTCTACAACACACAAACTCAAAATACAACTCATACTCTCAAATCACATTTACAAAACACAACCAAACGCAACCTTATTTTTTTATTTATTTTTTACACATATTTTTATAAAAAATTAAAAAGTCATTCTAAACATACTAATTTTTTTTATATTATATTTTAACTAAAAATTTAAAAAGTTATTAAAAAATTCTATTCCCAGACCACAATAATTCAGATAATTGACTTTTGAAATAATGTGAAAGTTATAAAATTTGATTGGGTTGAACCACTGCAGTCTGTTTTTTTTTTTAATCTTTGGTTAAAGAACTATAAATAAATAAATGATGATAGACAAACAAATATATAATAAATTCAACTAGTGAGGGATAGACAAATATATGGTATATGTTATTTTAAACTTGACCTAACCCGTCATTGAGCTTAATTTAATCATTTTAAGCCTATTCTTAAATCTCAAATCTATTCACTTTTTAGATTATTTAGATGTTTTAAAATTATTTAGATCGTGAAGGGCTATTAAAGTTATGTAGATCGTTTTGCTAATTATTTAAATTTAACATATTAACAAAATTCAATTATAAAATATATATAATCTTTTGACAAACGTTTTAATTTAAGTTCTAGAAATAAGAATATACAATTATTTTTCTTTATCTTTTATTATTTTTTAATTTATTTTGTAATTAAATAATATAAAAAGTAAAATTAATATTTTGTAAATGAGCGGGTTCAAACCGAGTTGGACTAAAACTTTTTATTCCAAACCTAAGCTGAAAATTAAATGAGTTTAAAATCTTAGCGTAGTCTAGTTCTATGAGTTAAATATTTTTTTTGAAAGAATACAATTTAGTAAAGATTTAGAAGAAAAAATAAATTGCACATCAATAATAAAATTTATAAATATTAATAATTAAAATTCTAAGGCTCTGTTTGGTTAGGGTTTCAAATTATAGTTTTGCCCATTGATTTGAATGTATTGTTTGTTTTGAACTTTCAAATCATAATTTTATACCCATTTCTCAAAACTCATTTCAAAACATAATCATTACTTTTAAAACTCATAACTAAACACATAATTCAAAACTCAATTCAAATCAATATTTTAATTTTGTTAAGATTTTAAATATTTAATATTTAAATACGTTACGATTTTTTTAATTTTTTAATTTTTTGAATATTTTTGAATATTTTAATTTCAAAATATTACGATTTTAATTTTTAAAATTTTAAAATATTTTATAAAAATAAATTCAAACTCTATTTTATAAAAATATTTTTAAATATTTTAATTTTTTTGTTATGTATTTGGTTACAATTTGAGTATAAAGTTGTGAAAGTAATCTGGAGTTTCGAGTTATGTGTTTGGTTATGAGTTTTAAAAATAATTTCTTAATTGAGTTTTGTTTTATGTGTTTGGTTACGATTTAAGTGTAAAGTTGTTTTTAAATTTAAAATATTAACATTTTAAATTATTTAAATTTTTTGAATATTTAAATCATTTAAATTTTTTACTTATTAAATTTTTTAGATTATTTAAATTATTTAAATATTTATGATTTAAATTTTTTGAATATTTATTTTGAAAAAAAAATTATTTCCTTTGTAGTATTTTCAATTAAAAAAATTGATTAATATTATTTTCTGTTAATAATAAATTTTTTAATTGAATTTTAAAAAGAGTTTGGTTATGAGTGTTGATCAGGATTTTCAATAGTGTGAAAGTAGTGTGTTTTGTTATGAGTTATAACAATTTGAATTAAGTTTTGAAAACTCTTTCCAAAACTCATAACCAAACAAATTTTTTTTACTTCACATGTCAAATCAAACTTTCAAAACTCAATTCAACACTCTCTTTAAAAACCATAACCAAATAAATTTTCTACACTCAAATCATAATTTCACAACTCACAACTCACAAACTCAAAATACAACTCATACTCTCAAATCATATTTACAAAACTCTACCAAACACAAACTTTTTTAAAAATTTACTGAATTGTAATTTTTCTAATATTTTTTATTCAAATATTAAAATAATATCTATTGGCGTGGGCTGGGCTTGAGTTTGTGGGCCATTAGGCCCATCACCACCCAACATGAGAGTCCACAACAAATCCACGCGGCCAAATTAGTGCTACACATCAATTGATATACTAATTAATGTATCAACATCTATTATAATAATATCATTTTAAAATTATAGACCCACCCATTATACAAATTAAAAAAAAAAAAGAGAAAATTCGTCTAAGATCCCAGCCCAACTTTTGGTAGGAGAAGAGGTCCACAATAATATTTTTTGATACTTAAGGTCCCTCAACCTTGTTTTAGGTTGTAAAATACCTAATTTACCCTTCTTTATAACATACGTTTGTTTGGATTTTGGCAAACTAAATATTCTATTGCTGTTTTGTAGAAGATTTCATGGGGATAGACTTCACGGTGGAGATTTCGTATGGATTTTGCAAGTGTTGCAGTGGACTCAACGATGGAGATTACTATAATCGTCTAAGTGTTGCAGTGGTGTTGATTGTTTTTGTTTTGATTTTCAGTGGAGTTGAATCAGGTATGTTTTCGATAGAGATTCCATATGCATTTTTATTTTTGATTTGAATTGTATGTAAGGATTCCGATTTGATATTAGTTTTTCGAGTATATTTTGCATTAGGTTTTTATTTTCAGTTTTAATCAATTTAAAAGCAAGGTCAGTTCAGTGAAGTTGTTTGTGAATTTTGGAGTTGATTTTGCATTCTCTGTTATTGATCAATTTAGAGAGAGGTCAGCTTGATAGAGTTGATTTTGATTTTTGGAATTCATTTTTCATTCTTTGTTTTTTGATCAATTTCAAAGAGAGTTAACAGTGGAGTTGATTTAGATTTTTAGAGTTCATTTTTCGTGCTCTATTTTTCATCAACATGCTTATCAATGATAAGTTTTGTTCTCTATTTTTTCAAACTAAAGATAAGTGTAAATTTCTTTTCATGTTTTGTTCTCTAAGTTTTGTTCCTTATTTTAACTGCACTTTTGCTAATAGTCCAGAGAAAATTATAAGTTTGTTATTATAATTCAACGAAAATCACAAAGAAAATTATGATTTCATATGGACATATTATTATAAGTTTCTAATGCAGATAGAATCACAGAGAAAATTGTAAGTTTGTAGTTCAGTGAAAATCACAGAGAAAATTATAAGTTTGTAGTTCAGTGAAAATCACAGAGAAAATTGTAATTTGTTATGGACATATTATTATAAGTTTGTTATTATTTATTTTTTATTTTCTCAATTGAATGTTTTATGAGCATAACAGATCTTCTCTATGAGTTTTTCTGAGTTTGTATGGAATAGTTAATATTTTTGTCAATTTGATATTAATATATTTGTGATCTTGAAAGTGAATATAAGTTCTTAAATTTCTCTATGATTCTCTCTGGATTCATGAAGTTTTCTTTGATTTTCTTTTTGTTATCTTGAAGGTGAATATAAGTTTTTAAATGTCTCTGGACTTTTATTTGAGTCCAGAGAAAATTATAAACATGTTATTATAATCCAGAGAAAATTATAATTATTAGAAATTTTTCTGGACTTTTATGTTGTTCTTGTGAAATGTTTTTATATTGAATAAGTTATTTTTTATGTTTTTTCTTTCAGTTTAGATGGATAGTATAGTGTTGTTACTGTGCAAATATGGGAATGATACTATTATCATTAATGTTTCATGCGAATTGGATTTTGAAGAATTGGTTGGCATTTGTGTAAAACATGGGAGAATTTGAAACCTGAGATGATGTGTATTTCATATTCCATTGTGGACCATCCAAATTGTATGGTTCGAAATAATATTGATTTTCTAAATATGTTAAGAGTTGTTTGTGCACGTGGTATTGATATAGTTGATGTTTCAGTTATTAGGGGTAGTACTTCTGATCAAGAAGATAAAGTGGGGTCTAATTAGATAGATGTTGTGCATGGTGAATGTGATAAGCTCGTGGATATTGAAAGGAATTCACTCTCTAAGTTTTGTTCTCACCAAAAAAAGGTGTTATTGTCAACTGGTTAGCGAAATAATATTACGAGTGTTGGACAAAAGTTTGAGGGTAGTGTTGTTGAGTTCCATACTATTTGATGCAAGTATGCTATTGAGGTTAGTTTTCAGTTTACGTACGTTAAAAATGACAAGCTGAGGGTTACGGCAGAATATGCATATAAGGAATCAAAGGGATGTATATGGCGTGTACATGCTTCAGTTGAAAAAACAAATGGGTTCTTTTACATAAGAACTTTAAACAATGAATATACGTGTGGTGTGACGGTTCGTACTAGTAAACATGGGGAGTGTTTGTTTTAGCTTTTCAGAGTTAACTTATGACTTTTAGCTTTGAAAAAGTTATTTTGGACTGTTTGTTTAAACTTATTTCAAACAACTTCTGATTCTAACAGCTTATTTTAACTCAAAAAAGCTGATTCTGAGAAGCTGCTCACCCCTTGCTTCTGATTATCAGCTTCTGCTGTGGACATGTTAATTTATGGTTATACTCTTAAATTTTTTTATTTTTTATTTTTTAAAAAATAGAAAAAGACCCAAATGGACTATAGATTATTTTTTTTTTTTTATGAGAAATGTAGACAAACAAAAAATAAAAATTAATTGAAAAAACTATTTCACAGCTTATTTAACAAACACTACTCAGCAACTTAAATCTATAATCCAACAGTTACACCAAACAGATTAACAACTTCTGATTAAAGTCATAATCTATAATCTGTTAAGCTATAATCTATAAGTTTTTTTAACAGCTACACCAAACGGGGTCATGGTAGGATGACTTCCAGCTTAGTTTCTATGCTGATACTTGAAGAGGTAAGTGCAAAACCATTAACTTGTCCAGTGGATGTTGTCAAAGAAATGAAAGACAAGTATGGGGTGTCAATCAATTATAACTGCGGTTGGTTAGAGGTTGAAAAAGCAAAATGTAGTACATATAGGGATTCTTGTTTGTCATTCGGTCAATTACGGTGGTATTTTGATGAGGCATTGAAGAACAATCTAGGTAGTCATTTTAAGTTAAATTTTGAAGATAACAAGCGTTTCAAAAGAGTGTTTGTGGCTTTTCATGCATCCATTACTTGTTTCAAATATTGTCAGTCATTGTTGTTTCTTGATGGAACATTTTTTAAAGGACGATACAAAAGAGTTATGCTTGCTGCGACGGAGAAAGATAGGAATGAAGGTAATTGTAAATATATCTAATTTTCTCTAAGTATGTGAATTTTCTATACATGTGGAAATTTAGTGAATTTTCTATTTTTGTGGTTATGTTTTATGATTTTTCTCTGACACTTTGAATTTTCTCTGGAGGTGGCCACTATGTGAATTTTCTCTGGATTTGTCAGTGTGTGAATTTTCTCTGGAGTTGGTGACTAAGTGAATTTTCTCTGGATGTTGCCACTGTGTGAATTTTTAGTGAATTTTATCTGGATGTTGCCACTATGTGATTTTTTCTCTGTATTTGGTCACTAAGTGAATTTTCTCTAGATGTTGCCACCATGTGAATTTTCTTTAGATTTGGCCACTATATGAAGTTTCTTTGGATTTTAGCAGTGTCAAATTTCTCTGGTTGTTTATTGTTATAATTTTTTGTGCATATAATATGCTTGTTCCTATTTGTTTTGTAGGTTTTTTTTTCTATAGCTTTTGTCATTGTTGATGCTAAGAATAAAGACAATTAGTGTTGGTTCCTTAAACATTTATGTGAAGTATTGGGATCGGAAAGGGTGATAAGTTTTATATCAGATCGACATTGTGGTATTGTGGAAGGAATTGCTAGGTTTTTCCCTAATTGCTATCATGGATTTTGTCTTGAACATCTAAAGAAAAATTTGAGGGATAGGTTATCATGTGGAAACACAAAATTTGGTTAGGAAGACGATTGTGTTCAAGTTTTCAAAATGTGCATATGCACCAACAAATGCATCATTCCATTTCAAGTTAAATGAATTAAAAAGTGAGGGAGGAGACATTGTGTGTGTTTTCTTGAGAAGTTTACCATATGAAAATTGGAGTGATGCATATTTTGAGGGAAAATATTATGGTGAAATGTATTCAAATGTTGCTGAGTCATTCAATTCATGGATACGAGAAGCTCGGCACTTGCTAATAACAAATTTGGTGGACATGATACAGTTACAAATCATGAATATGAGGTTTGATAGGAGGCTGCTTTCTAGTAAATGGAATAAAGTTCTCTGTCCTCGTATGGATAGTGTATTGGAGAATGCTTTCATAGATGAGAGGACATGGAATGTGAGTTTATCATCTAATAATGTGTTTGAAGTGCATTGTTTTTCTTTGGTTATGGTTGATCTTGGGTTAAGAACTTGTTTATGTCGAAAATGGGAAATAAATGGATATCCAGGTCAACATGCTGTTGCTGCAATTTTTAGGAGTGGAAAGAATTTGAATTCATTTGTTGAACCATTTTTTCATACTGATATGTATCGTTAAGCATACTCGTTTTCGATTGGCCCAATTACAACTATTGAAAAACCTGTGTGTAGCATTGATGATGCTATGATTTTACCTCCATTGAGTAAAAGACCAGCTGGGAGGTCAAAGAAGAACAGAATTTCTTTTACTGGAAAGTTTAAAAGGGTAATGAAGTGTAGTCGATGTGAGAGTATTGGTTGCCATAATAAGAGGATATGCAAGGAACCTTTGTTAAATAGTTGAGGATAATACATTTTATTGATTGAATAATACATTTGAGAAATACTTTGTGTATTTTGTTTTGTGAAATGTACTTTTTGGACAGTGTGTATATAATACCAATTAAATTCATCTAGAGAAATTTTTCAATAGCATTGAAAATTACTTTTTGTATTGTATTTTTAGAAACATACTTTGGGAGTGCCTTTATAATACTAGTCAAATTGATCTAGAGAAATTTGCCAATAGTAGAGAAATTTACTATGTGCATTGTGTTTGTTGAAACATGCTATAGGAAGTGTTTTGTGAGGTCAAATTCATCTAGAGAAATTTGCCAATAACAGAGAAATTTGTAAGGTCAAATTCATCCAAATAAATTTACTATGTGCATTGTGGCAAATTCATTTAGAGAAATTTGCCACTAGCAGAGAAATTTGTAGGGTCAAATTCATCCAAAGAAATTTACTATGTACATTGTGGCAAATTCATCTAGAGAAATTTGCCACTAGTAGAGAAAATTACTTTGTGCAGTGTTTTGTGAGGTCAAATTCATCTAGAGAAATTTGCCAATAGTAGAAAAAATTACAGTGTGCATTGTGTTTGTTGAAACATACTATAGGTAGTATATTTATAATACCAGTCAAATTCATCCAGAGAAATTTGCCACTAGCAGAAAAAATTACTTTGTACACTATGTTTTGTGAGGTCAAATTCATTTAGAGAAATTTGCCAATAGTAGAGAAAATTACAGTATGCATTGTGTTTTTTGAATTTGATGATTGTTTTGTACCAACACAATGCATTACAAATTACATGATCATATAGGCACTCTCTTGGCACGATACGAGTTAAATTTCTCTGTGAAATTCTGGTAACTTCATACCAGAGAAATTTCTTCAGACAATTTTTCTCTGTGTGGATTGTGTTGACAATCACCACTTAACATGCATTATAAAAAAATATATTTAATTATTGATGGCTATGAAATTCACATTAGTCAAAAAAAAAAAATATATATATATACATATATGTCAAACATCAACATTCCTTCAACGTATGAAAAAAAAAATTAAAGGGTTATTCCTAATTACATTGTATGTATTGTCTTTCTTTCACTGGTGTGCTTTTACTATTATACTTTTCGTACTTCTTTAGTGGTATTTGAATTGGTTCTATCCATGACCAGCCAACTTTGGTTGCAAATCTCTCTATGATTTCTGCCCTCACCAACCTTACGTCTTGTGTCGACAATGTCGAGCTGATAGGTTCATGATTTGTATATTGTCTCATTATATAGCATAAAAAGAGGCCACAATCCACATTGCATACAAATTATAAGTATAGTTAGTTTTAAGAAACATTCAAATTAGATTATTTTATTTATATATGTTGTATGAAACTTATGAGTTATTGGCTTGTTGTGGAGCATTGCCGACATATTGAAAGTCATAATTTGTGTTTTATGAGTCTATCAATTTGAAAGAGGGTTGTGATTGTGCCTCTCTTACAAGGCAAGCTTTCAGAAAATTCTCCATATAATCTTGCTGCAAAAAAAAAATTAAATTAAATTAAATAGCAGAGGAATTTACACACAAATTAATGGGATTCTATGAAAATTATCATCACATAAATATTATCATGGATCAAAGAAATTTGCACTTGTTACCAATTATTTTGCATCTTTAGTATATTTGTCTTGTGCATCATCCATCATTGGGCTTAGTGAGTTATAATACCTCCATAAATTGTCTTGTTTGTCCAAGACAAGCAAGGTCTAATGATTTCTATCTGTTGACTTCTCATTGCCCCCGGTATTTATTCTGAAATAGAGGAACCTGCAGTTCCTCCATATGGTTTCAATATACTTGTCAAATAATGAGACTCGGAAAGTTTGATTTTTCGTCATCTTAATAAAGTTCTGCAATCAGAGAAAATCAAAAAATGGTTATGAGAAAGTTGAAATGACAAAAATTTCAGAAATATACACACAGAGAAATTTTAAATACACACAACTAGCTAGAGAAAATTAGACTAGTGACACAACTAGCTTTAAGAAATATCTTAATAAGAGAAAGTGGTAAGTAAATTCCAAAGAAAATCAAATAAAAGAGTAGTAACATACCAGGCTCATGCATGCGAAAGAAAATGAAGTTAGTTGTTGTCCTTTTCTCCTTTGGTCAGCAAATAGGATCTCTCTATAACCATCAATGACCTGAAAAATATCATTTATAATGGTAACATTGGTTTATAAAGACTGATGGAACATTGCAGAGAAATTTTGATGAAAGACTTAAATTGTTAGTGTAGACGTCCCCGAACGCCCCGGGAGGGTTAGGTCCCGTTCTGTTCATATTGGGGTCACTACAGTTCGAAGGACTCAAATGTCACGGTTCTTAATCTTGAACCAAAGAGTCCAAATCCGGCAAATCGTTTTAAAACAGATTTTTTGAAAGAAGTGCCAAACATGGACTGCTTTGCCAGATAACAGAGTCGCCACCTAAATATTTTTTTATGGAAATTTAGGAAACCCTGACTCGTTGCCAAAGGCCACGTGTCCGTCATCACCAAAGTTGGCTCGGGAACTTGGGTACGATTGGGGAAGGTCACATCGTGAGCACCCCCGCTCGCCCGGTCAAAGACCGGCCTCTACTAACCATGATATCTGTTTTTGAAAACATTGTATGCTCTTATTCCGGTTATTAGCCTAGGTTACTATGTGATGCTCGCAGCAAATAAGTATAGACTGAGCCGCCTGAATTGGAACAAAACATTTCATGTTTGTTTGTTTGAAAATGGTTTGATGGTGCTACCCGCAGGTAGGCTAAGACGCGGATTTGCCACCCTCAGGTGGGCTTAGAAAACATGATTTTGCCACTATCTAGTGGGCTTAAAACAAACATTTGATGAATTATCCAATCCAAGCAACTCAATCTCCACCCACAGGCATTCAAGGCAGTAATATCACATAAGCACATAGCCTCATGGTAAGCATGCTATCATGGCAACACTCACACGCATGCAAGGATGCTAAAGCATAAAACTCACCTAGTACTCCAAGCCAAAACAGGAAACTAATTAGAAACCATGCATGATCCTAATTATACAGAAATGCCTAATGCAACGCATGCAATAATGCAACTATAGCAGGCTCGGCTATCTAAATATGGCATATGGAATGCTACAACTAGCACGTATTCAATTTGGAATTGAAATACAAATGCAGTTTGTATGATGCGCCGAGCCCGGTGCATGCAAAACAGATGAATGATGCAAACATGCCATCATACTGTATGCTAATTGAAATATGCCCTAATCTAACCATCATAAGCAGGTAAATAAAAGGGAGAAAGAAATGGGGGTTGGAAGACATACATCACACTCACCCACACTTATTACAATTATGCCCTCGCGCAGAGGGTCCGAATAAATAATACAGTCCGAATAAATAACTAACTACTCTAGCTAATTAAATATTACAAATTAATTAAATTAAATAAATTAATTAATTAATCTATTTAAGCGATAAATGCCTCGGAAGGAGGGCTGACTGCCGCATACGCCCGGGACTCGCTCGGAACCGCACTGCCGTGCAAGTGTGCCTCTGTTTCCTCTGCTCTCCTTCTCTGAAAATTCCCAAAACTTCAGGAGTGCCTCTCAGAGCACTGGGGAGCATCACCGGCTGAGGCAGGGAGCCACCGGCTGAGGGAGGAAGCCACCGGCTCTGAATTTCATTATCGGCTGCCAAGAGGCAGCCGGTCGGCACTAAAGAGTGCCGATCGGCCCTTTATCCCTGCAGAACCCTTGTAGACCTCTTCACAAAGGTTGTGGTTGATGCTTCCTTGAGCTCAAAATCAGTCAAAAACTCCAAGAACCAGCCCTTAGAATCTCAGTTGCAAGGAGGAGGTGGAACACTAGGTGTTTTAGTGCAATAGTGTGAACTAAAGCACCTAGTGTACTAAACAAGCAAGGAAAGAGAGAGATAGGATAGATACAACTATTCTAACCTAAAACCAGACCTTGGCTCTCTCTAACAATGGTTAAGTCTCTCAAGAAGCCAACCCTTGAGCAAAGGGAAGAGCTTTCCCTCTTATAGGCAAAAAGCTTACAAGCTTAGTCCCTAAGCAAGCTCATCCCTCCATACACGTGTATGGAGGGGAAACCAATTGCACACAGCTGTCTGAAAATATCTCAGAAAGCAAGTGCACAGTGGTCGGCAGGGCAAAATGGTCATTTCGCCCAAAAGAGTGCCGACCGGCACAAAATAGTGCCGACCGGCACAATATAGTGCCGAAAGACAAACTAGCCAGCCGGTGGCCTCTAGCCCCAGCCGGTGGTGTGTAGGGATGCCTCACAAAGCATTCCCTCCCCTTCCAAGGCAAAACACAAGTGTTTGGTGCAAAACCAAACACAAACGGTCGGGTCCGGAGGTCCTGAGGCACGGCGCGCGCAGCCGAGAACTCCGGGAACTCCAAACGAACACAAACATGGATAATCACCGAGTGTTCCAACGGTGACGTCCAAGTCTTGAGGACGGTCAAAAATGGGGTGTCTACAGTTAGCAATTTCTTTTTCCTTCATTAGGTTTTCAATATCTTAAAAATAACTCACTTGTCCAGATTAAAGCTCTATAAGATGACAAAGAAGGGATTTAATAGTTGTTAATGCAATATAAGTTAGTAACTTGTTGTTTGTTATCTTCTATTTTATTTGTTGTACTTACTCGAGTCCAGACGCATTTGATATGTGCTGCAAGATATCTTTTACATATTCTTTTACCAATTTTGCAACTGGTAAAGTTTGTGAAAAAACTCAAGATTTTCTAATGCTTGTTGGTTAAGGCAAGACGTACTCATTGGCATCGAGAACTTCTTTGTCTTTGGTGGTTTGCTCTGTTTGCTTTGCAGCTTGCTTTGAACCTCTAGTCACCTTCATGACTTTGGGATATTGAAAGTCTAGATTTTGCTCTTTTCTTTCTTTTCTTTTGCCTTTAAATTCTTTATCATTGATGTAAGATCTTTTTTCACTGTAGGTAGTGAAAATATGAGTAAAAGTTAAATTTCTCTAAAGTAACAGATCATATTTCAATATGCAAATTTATTTGATTCAATGTTTTCCAATTACCATAGACTTTTTGTCTTTTGTTTTGATTGTTGTTTGTGTGTCACTTGTTCTTGTTGGGTTGTTGGTTGTTGTTCCACTTCTATTCCAACTATACATAATGAAAATCAAACAAGCACCAAAAAACAAATAAGCAAATAGACAGAGAAAATCAAATAAGCAGCAGAAATCAAACTGGCCAAACTAATGTGGTCAGAGAAATTTAACTTCCAGAGATAATTACCATTGACAGAAAAAAATTGTAATCAATATAAATTTCTCTGAGTTATGTGGTTCAAGATTTTCATTGACCTTGGGGTAGAACTTGTGTTGGTGTTCAGTAAGGTTGTGTTGCTAGTTGGACGGATAGTTCTTGAATTTGTTCATGCAATCTAGCATTTTCAGTTTCAAGCTCTGAAATTAAACATCTCAGGTGTTGAATTGTTTTTTTATCATCTTCTTTTTGAATCTCCAACATCCTTAGTTTCATTTGGTTTATGCTGTCTCTTTCTTGAAGTTCCGAGTTATTTGATGTCAAGGTTCTTATTGTAATGTCCTTTTCTTGAAGTAATTCATTCAAATTTTTCTCTTCTTTTATTTTGGACTTAGAAAATGCCTCTTGTCTTTGATATAGATTAACAATTTAAGCATCCTTTGATTCTCTAGATTCTTGAGGCTAATGCATTGTTGAGCCACAAATGCAATCATGATATTGGTCCATCGGCTCATTATCTTCTTCTTCATCTCTTTTTTCATTGTTTTATTTTTCCTCTTTAGATTCAGTGCCTTCATTTTCTTTTTCATTATCTTCTTCTTCTTTCTGTTCATTTTCTTCTTTGTCTTCTACTTTTTCATTTTCTTCTCTAGCTTCCTTTTTTGCACTGCTTGCTTGATCTTCTTCTCTATTACTTACTTCTTGTTCTTTTGTGTTGCCTTCTCTTTCTTGATTCCCTCATTCTTCTTCTTCAAATGACTCTTCTAATGTCTCTTGAAATTTGGCCAATGCCTTTTTTTATTCTTTCTTCTTCTTTTTACCAAGACAAAACTCCTTTGATGGGGTTTTCACTAGCTCATTGTTATCTATCTGTAATAGGAGGCTCTTTTATTAGAGAAATATTAAAATTTCATTGAGAGAAAAATTCAAATAAGATCAACCAAATGCTAGTGGTCAGAGAAAATCAATCAAGGAGAAATAATTTTATGGGTCAGAGAAAATTATGAAACAAGTAATATAATTTAGATATCAAAGAAAATCAATCAAGACATATAAGTTAATGTTACTATAATTGTGGTTAGAGAAATTTAGATTCCAGAGAGAATTCATTACAAGGTTAGAAATAAACCAGTGGTAATAAAAAAAGCAACATAAATTGAAATTTCAGAGAAAATTGATCTCAATCAGTCAAGGCACATAAGTTATGGGCCAGATAAAATTATGAAACAAGCAACATAATTTAGATATCAGAAAAAATTAATCAAGGCATATAAATTAATGTTACTATAATTGTGGTCAGATAAATTTGGATTCCAGAGAGAATTCATTACAAGGGTAAAAATAAACCAGTGGTAATCAAATAAGCAACATAAATTGAAATTTCAGAGAAAATTAATCTCAATCAATCAAGGCACATAAGTTATGGGCCAGAGAAAATTACACACAATGTGAAATAATTTTATGGGCCAGAGAAAATTATGAAACAAATAACATAATTTAGATATCAGAGAAAATCAATCAAGGCATATAAGTTAATGTTACTATAATTGTGGTCAGAGAAATTTGGATTCTAGAGAGAATTCATTACAAGGGTAGAAATAAACTAGTGGTAATCAAAGAAGCACATAAATTCAAATTTCAGAGAAAATTAATCTCAATCAGCCAAGGCACATAAGTTATGGGTCAGAGAAAATTACACATAATGAGAAATAATTTTATGGGCCAGAGAAAATTATGAAACAAACAACATAATTTAGATATCAGAGAAAATCAATCAAGGCATATAAGTTAATGTTACTATAATTGTGGCCAGAGAAATTTGGATTCCAGAGAGAATTCATTACAAGGGTAGAAATAAACCAGTGGTAATCAAAAAAGTAACATAAATTGAAATTTCAGAGAAAGTTGATCTCAATCAATCAAGGCACATAAGTTATTCCATATAAGATATTGCATTGCAGAGAAAATTGATCAAATTAAGCAAGGCACAAGGAGGGAAAAAAACCAGTGGTAGAGAAATTTTGGAATTTCACTGAAATTTCAGTGGCGAATTTGGCGATAGAAATCTAACCTGTCGAGGTGCAAGAGAGTGAACTGGTGTCTTCTGCAGCTGTTTGGTCAAGCTTTGCAGGTTCCACTTGGCACATCTTGGGAATTCAATTGTGTTACTGTCTTCCCAGTCAATGATATTCGCATGTTCACATAGCCAATACTGTGATGGAAATTGAAGTAATTAAATTTTACTAAATACACAAATTTGTATGTATCATAACTATAATTTGAATGGAAATTGTACTTACCAGCAATGCAATGACACACTCCGTAACTTTTTCTAGAGTTTTGTGCAATGTTGTGATAGAATCGATCAATGTTGCTGTGATTGTTTGTGGCCAATCATACTGCTTCATTGATTCAAGAGGTTCCACGTACTTGATAAAAACCCACCCTATTGAATTCTCACTTGTTGTAAAAAATAGGGTGAGACACAAGTACAATGTAACAATGATTGCTACATCTTTAAAGTCAGTTGGTTGCTTGCCTTTCATTGCTTTGACCAAGGCATTCTTAAGAACAAGACCAGTGAGTCTTGTGTCCTTTGAGAATCTTCGCCTTAGGAATGCAGTGTTTGGCTTTTTTGAGTATCTTAATGACATGGCTCCTTTACCACCTTGCAAACCAAAAATCAAGGTCATGTCATTGGTTGTAAAGGTCAAGTTCTTTTTACCAACTGTGAATGCTTTCATTTTTTCATTATAATGTTGGATTATTGCAACTACATCATCATCAGATTTCCTAGACTTCCTTGGATCCATCTTTCCAGTGGTTAGAGCTTGGATCAAATACCAGAATGAAGTCTATTGAAGCTCTTCAAGGTAATTTGAATTGAATTTAAGTGTTTCAAAAAATGAGACAATAGATGAGAGGTTGGATCGATATTGAATGCTGTAATGAGTTCTTTTTCTTTGGAGTTTAACAGGTTTTTTTCCCATTGAGCTTGAGTCTTTTAAAGTGTTTCAATCAATGGCGCATATGTTTTCATCTTGATGCTTGTTGCTTCATCACCTTGGACTTGTGTTTTTTGGCGAGAAGTTTGTGGTGCTTTGTTTTTTTTTTTTTTTTGATCTAAGATCATAAGACTCAGAGAGTTTCTATTTCTTTCTTAGTATTTCTAGTGTTTTGCTGGTTTTACATTTCGCCATTTTCTAGACAATGAAAACATAAAGATGTCAACATTAAATTCCAAAGAAAATTGAACATGCTAGAGAAAATAGAACATGTCAGAGAAAATTACACATAAGGGAGAAAACTAAGGTGGCCAGAGAAAATTAGACATTGAAAATTAAAAACATGGCAGACAGACACAAAGGAGAAAAGTAATGCGGAATACATGCAGCTACAGTTCACTTCCATTCCCAGAGAAAATTACACATAAAGAAGAAAACTAAGGTGGCCAGAGAAAATTATAAATGTAAGAGAAAATTAGACAATAGACAGACACAAAGGAGGAAAGTAATGTGGAATACATGCAGCCACAGTTCATTTCCATTCCCAGAGAAAATTATACATAAGGGAGAAAACTAAGGTGGCCAGAGAAAATTATAAATGTTAGAGAAAATTAGACACTGGAAATTAAAAACATGGCAGGCAGACACAAGAAAGAAAAGTAATGTGGAATACATGTAACCACAATTCATTTCCATTCCCAGAGAAAATAAACAAAACAACATAAACATGACAGAGAAATTTTGAATAATTGCTAAAAATTACATATAGATGTAAAATATAGTCAGAGAAAATTCAAGAATGAAATATAAATCGAGCAAGCACAGAAAATGAAAATGACAGAGAAAATTACACATTCTAGAGAAAACTAAACATGGCAAGCCAAAGAAAATTTCCATTCCATAATATGAAAATGATAGAGAAATTTACAGACACAACCAGAGAAAATTAAACATGACAGACACACACAAAGGAGAAAAGTGATGTGGCCAGAGAAAATTATAAATGCCAGAGAAACATAGACACAGACATGAGAGTAAAATTACATATAGATGTAAAATATAGCTAGAGAAAATTCAAAAAAGAAACATAA
Source organism: Camellia japonica (assembly GCA_030407325.1). NCBI lineage: Eukaryota > Viridiplantae > Streptophyta > Magnoliopsida > Ericales > Theaceae > Camellia > Camellia japonica. The sequence continues at coordinate 11,675 of JAPPVO010000722.1, read as the reverse complement.
ATTTAGCAAGCACGGAAAATGAAAAATGCCTGAGAAAATTACACATTCTAGAGAAAATTAAAATGCCAGAGAAATTTGAATGAATTGAATTTGAAAATTACACAGAAAAATACAGAGAAATTAAACATGCCAGGGAAAATGAGGGAATAAACAGAAACAAATGGGAATAGACATGCTAGAGAAAATTCGAAGAAGAAATATCGATCAAGCAAATGCCAGAGAAATTTTGAAACTAGAGAAATTTACAGACAAAATCACACAACAATGTTTAAGATTAAGTTCAAAACGTAGAGAAATAACATTTTTCAAATTTATGTAGTTTTTATTACGAAATTGAAACCCTAATTAATGGAAGGCTAATATAAAATGCAATTAACTGTGTTTTTAGAGAAAAACTCGTTGGAATGTAGTTCAAGTTCCCCGTTGATTGTGAAAGGTATTTTGGTCCAAGAAGTAATTAAAAAGTGCGCGTCATTAGTCGAGGGACTTGAGACATCATTCTTTTTTCTGGTATCCTTTTTCCTCTAAATTACTATTATTAGAGACCTTACAAAAATTTCCAAACAAAAAACCATTCATTCTGCTTGGTTTTAATTTCCAGAATTCACTTTTTAGAAAATTTTACTTTTTTATTTTTCGCATTTTTTTTTTTCACTGAATTTTAAAAATATTTTAAGCAATTTTTTTAAAAAATTTTTAGAAACAACTAATATAAATACACTTAAAAAATATAATTTTTATGAAAAAAATATTTAAAAAATTCACTAAATATCAAAAATATAAAAAATATAAAAATTTAATATATTTTCATATTTTTGTGTATTTATTAATTTTTTAAAATATTTTTTTATAAATATTTTATTTTTTAAATACATATGCATCTAAAAAAATAAAAAAAATTAAAATTTTAAAAATATTCATTCAAAAACATGAAAAAAGAAAATAAAAATTCCATTTTTAAAAAATTAAAATCAAAAAATTAAAACTAAACACGATATATGCGTATAACTTTATTTAGAGCGTTTTGGTAACATAATAAAAAGCCAACTTTTTAAAAAAAATTTAAATCACATTATCTGTCTATTTTTTTAACACAAAATAAAGCTAAAAAAAAAAAAAAAAAACTCATACAATATAGGTGTTTGGAAAATTGTTATTTTAGTAAATTTTTTAGTTTTTGATTATTTTAGGAAGTTAAAATTTTTATATCTGAAAAAATAGTTGAATTTTTTTGTAATTAGATATGATATTTATAAGAAAAAAATGAAATAATTATAAATTTAATGTAACGTTTTGTCTGAATTTATTTTTTTTAATTTTTTAACCAATCTTATCTTTTAGTATTTTTTTAAACAAAAAATCAAAAAAAAAAAAAAATTCCCAAACACCCCAAAAAAATAAAACTTTTTACCCACCCCAAAACACCACTCCAAAAAAAAAAAAAAACAAGAAAAACACTTTCAACCAAACAATCACAAAATCGCCTTCTTCTTCTTCCTCTTTCTCGATTTTCCATTTTTGTTTTTTGGTGTTTTGATTTTGGAATCAGCAACAAGCAATCACCGATCATGTCCTCGGCAATCTCTCAGCTTCCTTCCTTCTCTTCAACCAGTCGCAGACTACATCTACACACTCGGCCATGCCCCACTTTTCGTTCCAAGGTGAGAATACTACTCTCAAAACCCCCTAAACTTTATCAGATTCCGTTTGGTTCCCTAGAAAATTTAAAAATTTTGAATTTTTTTTGCTGGGTTATATGTGATTTGATGAGGTAAAACCTCTACTCAACTCTTCAGTCATTTTTCGCCTCCAATTTGGGGTTTTATACTTGTATTATGATGTACAAAATAAATTCAAATTTCCAGTTTTTTATTCTGAGGATTATTATGTCTGCAAGAAAAGAATAGGATAAATTACACTGGTAGCCCTAAAATATAGTTTCAATTTGCTCAATTTTTACCATTAATTTTAGATTTTACGTCAATTTGGTCCAATTGATAATGCGGTTATGATTTTTCACAGAAAATTTTCACTGAATTGGTTGAGGTTAAGTCACTGAATTGATGGAGTTCGCAATTTTGCTCCTAAAAGCATGACACCTGCTATTTATGTGTGCATTTGCCATTAAAAAAAAAATGCTAAAAATTGGAATCAGTTGGACTAATTTGAGACAAAGTATAAAAATTTCGGGTCAAAATCGATCAAATTGAAATACAATGACCAAAATGAAACGAGAGCCAAAGTAGAGGGACTAACAATTTAATTTGCCCAAAGGAAAATAAATTTATTTCTCAATATGAATATTTTCATTTGCTAAAATTTGGTGGAAGTTTTACTAATGAGTGCTTTATATTATTGTTTTAATTTATAGATTTTGGAAGTAGTACCAACTGTTGGAAATCTTTATTTTGTAGGTACTGGTTGTCATGAACAGTGATGGAAGTGGCACAGGGATATCGGGTTCACAGACTAAGACCAATCTGAGTTATACTGCAGATGCTTCAAGATCACATATTGAGGGGTCAGCAAAGTCCTATGCAACTACATCAGAAAATGACAATGGAAAAGGGATGAATGAGCCAGTACAAGGACATGCTGTCACCCAACAGATAAGGGCAGCAAAGATCCATGATTTTTGTCTTGGCATTCCATTTGGTGAGTGTGCTTTAATGTTGGTTTAAAACTTATGGTTTTTCCTCACCCAGAAAAGCCTTTTAGTGTGTCCTAGCTGATGTGAAAACTACTTGTTAGATGAGTTATAATGCAACTCATACACCTTCATTTATGAAATTGGATAAGGATTTGTTGAACATGTTTTCATTCTCTCAATTTACTCATTAAATTCATAATGTATGTAAAATGCATATATTCAAAAATCATTTGCAACTTGCAACCTTTATTATTACTTACATAGACATCATAGAGAAGTGACTTAGCATCACAATCGAAGGCATCTTCTATTCTTTATGCTTTCCTAGTTTCACCATACTCACATCATTTTTGGTTTATATAATACTTCAGTTTTATGATGTTCTTGTTGTTATTGTGAAAGTTGTATGGTGGGAATGCTTGCTAGTTTAGCATTTGTAGAATGTTATGTATCTTACGATGTTTTGAGATCGTGCACCAAAGTGAACCGCTATCTTTGTTGTAATGCATAAATAGCATAGCACATAATATCATGAGTCAAGTGATGATGTGACCTTGGACATTTGAGAGTAAAAACGAGACCTGGGCCCACAGCATTGTAAATTTTTGTCATTTCTCGTGTGATATGTTTGACTAATTCAAACAATTGAATGACACTGACACGGGAATCTCATTATTAATATGATTCCCATTCCTCGTCTGTGATTCTCCCATTCCCTCTGCTTGATGAGTCTGTGGAGTTAAGGACAACATTTTTTGTGGTGTTTCCATACTTGACCAATTCTTAAAGTGCTTTCAACTCTAGAGAATTCTTAAGGTGCTTAAGGAGATCATATATTTAATCATAGTTTCTATGCTCAAAAGGATATGTGATAATGGTAGCTTTAACATAGGGTTTGTCAAGTCTCTTACCTTATTTATTTCTCGTGGCAGTGAGGCTTTTGCCTTGTTTGTATTTTGCATGACACAGTCCTTCCAGCAAGGCATGAGGTGTCATAGAACATGCAAACTAGTGTCAGCTTGATGTGTCGATGAAGTTGTGTGATTGCACTATAGGCTTCTGCCAGATTTTTGCAATGATAACCGCCAGGTGGTAGGCATGAAGACGTGGCAAGCACAAGGTGGTAAGCCAAGGTGGCAAGCATGAGGTGGGAACGTGCTTGCTTGCATGGAGAGGTGCTGTTTCCAATTGTGCCGTCCACTTGAGCAGTTAGCTTTTTTTTTTCCTCTATCAACATATAGAAATTATGTAGGTTGTAAAGGTTAAAGAAATAGAAAGAAATGGAGGAGCTGAAGATAGGTTACGTTCGAGCCTTACAATGGGAACATATGAGGAATATCACCTAGAGGCTGTTAATACAACCCCCTTTTTTTCTTTTTTTCTTTTTTGTGTGTGTGTGTGGGGTAATTTTGGAAACTTTGGAATCTTATCATACACAATTGCATATTTTGCAATTTTGAGGATTCAATTGATTTATAAACTTTATGCTGGTAATTTGACTTTCTGTCTGCTTCTAATTTAGATTAGGACTGGCTTTGCTGCAGGGGTAGTAGACAGCTAGCTAAAGATAGGGAAGGTGTAAGTTTATGCTTTTGTGTTCTTAGCTTCATTGCTGGTTCTTTATCCTAAGCATTTTTCTGTGTTCATATAGACTATTAACGGGGCCTTGAATTGTTAAACTGCATCATAAGTTAGTGTAATGGTGATCCATGTTAATTTTATGTTCAGTGTATCCAACATGGGGACAAACTTTTTGGCTTGTTTGTTCATAGGTGTCAGTTTCTTGTGCTAACTAATTGGTTTTATGTTGTCACTTATTGATCGTGTCTTTCCATAGGTGGGCTTTTTTTAAGTGGGGGGCTTATTGGTTTTATATTTACAAGAAATCCTACTACTTTACGCACTGATGCCCTCTTTGGAGCTGCTTTGCTATCCCTCAGCACCTTAAGCTTAAAGGTCTGGAGACAAGGAAAATCTAGCTTCCCATTCATACTAGGACAAGCAGGTATCTACTTCTTGTGATTCAAGATATCATGATATCGATTTCTTTTATATTTTTTTGCTCTTAGATTCTTGTATCTTTTGTTGGTTTCAAATTTATTATTTCTTATCTAGAAGAAAAACATAAACTATGCAGCCCTCTGAATGGTAATTTTGTTGCACTTTTTATGGCTGCCATTGGACTAGCTTGTGAGAAGATTTTAGTGGTTCATTTATACTCTACACTGTAACTTTTCTTCTCAACTAATAGTCCAGGACAAGTTTGTTAGATGAATTATATAAATTTTTTTATAAGTAATGTGTATATATTAATGAGGCAAGCAAAAAGGAACACAACAACCTATGTCACCTATACATCAATCTACTCAAAAGATTAAAGTTTTCAAAAATTGGTTAAAAACCAAATTTACATCGCCCAAGAACCACTATACTAAAAATGGTTTTTCAATTTAAAGATGGGATATTCCAAGCCATCAAACATACTCTGATTATCCTTTCTCCAAATGATCCACATCAAACCCAAAGGAAGACTGGATGAAGTGGTCTTAATCAAAGTAGACCTCACCCCTTTTGATAAATACCGTATCTTCCAGCCTGCCAGACGCATCTGGAACCTTTCTACCTCTGAGTTCCAAACTGAGTTTGCCTCAAAAGAGGATCCAAGAGGGAGACCAAGTATAAAGAAGGTAAATGATCAACTTTACAGCCAAAAAATATTTTTCAAAAAAAAAAAAAAAACTTTACAGCCAATGCCCCCACAGGGGGAACCTCTCCAACTGGAATAAGGCTAGACTTCCCCAAATTTACTTTCAAGCTTGAAACTACCTTGAAGAAAATAAGCAACATTGATTACCCAAATACTGGGCCTCAGTCCCACAAAAAATAATAGTGTCATTTGCGAGCAAGTGAGAGACCTTTAAAAGGGGAGCCATCAAGCTGCCCAATGTGAAAATCCTCCAAGAAAGCACCCTGCACTGCCTCTCCATCATCCCACAATGTCATTATTATCCTCAAAGGTACTATACTTCTTGTAAGCTCCAAAATACAGGGTTTGCCAAGTGTTTGAACAAGCTCACAAGGCCAATGATTTTCCATCATTTACATGTTCTAGTAACTGGTGTGCTTGACTTCCATGTGCATTGTAAAAACAATCAAGATAAGTGTTTTATAAATTTATGTTGATCTTCATTTCTCTTCGTTTGGATGTTCTGTTTCTGATCTTGCAGTAATTGCTGTGGCACTTCTTTGGAAGCACTTTCAGGCCTACTCTATGGTAGTTTATCTTATCACCACTACATTATTTTCCCTCATTGGCTAGCTTATTCTTTATATTTAACTATAAGAATGATATTGTGATTGCAGACAAAGAAACTGTTCCCAACAGGCTTTTATGCTGCCATTAGGTGCTTAAATATCTCTCAGTGCTTCTATTGACAGTTTAGTTACTTTCCGTCATGAGCTATATCTTGCTAAAACGGTCTTCTGATCTTTTTTTGTGTCAGTGCTGCAATGCTATGCTTCTATTCCTATGTGGTTTTGTCGGGAGGAAACCCACCACCAAAAAAGTTGAAATCATCTGCCGTTGCCCCATCATAATCAGAACCAACGAAGCTCATATCAGATTTGAGGTTTACAGTTTGTATTTTTTTTTTTTTGGCTTGTGGCTTTCAAGTGAATGTGAAGGTTGTTTTGTTTGTTTAACATGAAGACTTGGTCAGTCATGAGAAGAGGGGAAATGTAATCATAGAACCGGGTTCTAATTTAGAGGTTGCTTAAGTGAAAATTAGAAGAAAACTGTTTGCCGTGTCAGCTATGTTCTAAAAAATAAAAGGAGGAACAGTTTGATATGTTCTCATGTAATCTACATATGGATTGATATAACTTGCATGCAAATTGTTGAAAGAAACTTTTGAATGGGTGAAATAATAGTGTTATTGAAATATAACTAACTTGCAAAATAGTTTCATGCAGTCAGTTGAAAAAAAAAAAAAAAAGAAAAGAGAACAGGCAGGCTACAAAGTTTTGCAATTTTTTTTTAATGGGTAATTAAACAAAAAATGGTTTTTTTTCCTTTACTACTATGTATCTATTTCCTTCTTACTCAGTTCTAAAACTATCGGTTTAGATTCGGGATTGATCAAATTTTTCTCTCTTAGGTGTCTCACTTTCAAAATAAGAAATTTCACATTTTTTCCCAAGATGAAATGATTTCAAATCATCTTCTAATGTAAAAATAATCGTGGATATCGCACTTACTGATATTTTGCTTTTTAAAAAACCAAATAGTCATAAAAGTTTAAGGGAAATTAAAGCTCTACTTATTCCTCCCTTGAGCATGATCATATTTTAATGTAGACAACTACATTTTATTTTTGATAACTTGTTTAAAAAAAAAAAAAAGGTTTGAATTTTCATAATGGTGTGTTTAATTCTACTCTTACAAATTTTCATTAAAGTAGGATTTATATTTTTATAATCAATTTTAATTTATTTAAAATATTATTTTTATATTATATAAGTTTACAAATTATATTAAACAAAAGTATAACCAATTTGAATTAACATTATGGCAGAAGATTTATTGTTTTTTATTATCTTACATTTGGTAAACAATTCAAAAAAGCTTGTTAAATATATTTGGTAAATAACGGAAACAAGTTTTACTATCAAAAAAAGGGAAACAAGTTTATTATTGGTGAGGAAGGGGGGACGATGAAAGAAGAGAATAAGGCAGAGTTCAGGAAGCTAGATGATCAGTGTTTTGTCTTTAGTGGAGATTTAATGTCAAATTCAAATTTGAAAAAGAAAGAATCTCATGAAAATGTTGAGAAATCGGCTTCTCATGTATGCGGGAAGATGAAATCAGATTTTGGGAAATTAGATAATATAAGTTTTTTGCTTGGTGGTAATTGGAGTGAACTGACATCAAACTTAGATTCGGTGAAGAGTGAATCTAATGAAAAAGGAGGAAAATCAGTACCAATTGGCAGCCAGAAGATGAAACTTGGAGCACAATTGGGGCTGTCTGATAATGTTGGTTTTAATTTTAGTGCTTGTTTGAAGAGTTCATCATCAATTTCAGATTTCAAAAAGAGAGAATCCAGTGAAAGTTCTGGGAAATCAGACTTTGAGGATGTTGGAAAGATGAAAGTAGATATTGAAGTAGGTTCTGTTGTAAATAATAAAGACAATTTTGTATTTGGAAGTAGTGTTAGTAGCACCAGTGCTTCCGGGACAAGCACGGCACACAAACTCTCAGATGAGATGAAGAAATTGACTGTTGATGATTGTGGAAAGATTGAATGTTGTGACAACGCTGAAGATCCTAATATTAACTCTTACGGCAGTTGTAATCATGTCTTTGTGTTTGGAAGTGACAAAAGCCCCCCTGGTTTTTGTACAGGAAAAGCAGGAACTACTTCATATGAGCAGGTCAAGGATGCAAATTTGAAAGGTCCTGGGAATGGCACTGCTGTTGAGAAGACGGAAGGAGTCAACTTTAGAACCATTGACGAGAATGTCTTTGTATTTTCAAGTAGTATTGATGCTGCTGGCTCTTTTGGTGGAGGTGAGCGACATGTTATGCCAACCGAAAAGGATAAAAACACAAGTGGGCTGGGAGTTTTCGATGGAATAAAACTGGGGTGTCCTTTTGGAAGTTCTTGGGAGGAGAAGCAGCCAGCAAATGTCGATGAGAAGAGCTCCAATGGCCCTTCTGTCAGTACCTCTACTCCAAAACCATTTACATTTCAGGCAGGGCTAAGTAAAATCTCTGATGGACCTCAAGATCAACTCAATGATGATACCAACCTGAATAAAACCTCTAACCAGTCTTTATTTTCATCCAGTGGGCTTGGCTTTGAAGTACCTTCTATGGGCAGATTTGAGAATAAGGATAAATTCAGCTTCACAAGCACGCCAGTTGGATTAGGGGCATCTACTACAGACTTTAGAACATCGAATAGGGATGCATCTTGTTCATTTACAGCAAATCTGTATAACGGGTTAAATAAAAAGTTGGAATTTTGTGAAAAGAGTATTTCAATCAAGGACAAAACAGGGAAGAAGACAAGGAGAAAGTTGAGGCAGGCTATTCCAGTTCAGCAGCAATCTAGGCAAAATTGTGTGTCAAAAGAAGGCTCCCAACAAAACCCAGACTCTCCTGCATGCTATTCACCCATGGATTTTTCTCCCTATCATGATAACAGTTGTGCACCCTCCGCTGTGAATGCAACAAGTTCTACATGTGCAAGTGATGAAGATTTGGCAGCTGCAAGAGAAGGACCTAATACCAGTGAAGATGACAAAAAATGTAGAGGGAAACATGAAGAAGTTTCCAAGAATCATTATGAAAGATTTGTTGCTCATTCTTCTTTAGAAGAAGCTGAAACTGAATGCAGTAATTTCAAATCTGAACAGAAAACCATTAACAGGGGTGGTGGTGTTGCGGAAGATAGTGTCAATTCAGACAGGAAGAGGGAAGAAAGTGAGTGTGTAAAGCAATTTTGTTTTGCCTCTAGTGTAGAAGATATCAGTGTGAGAAATTTTACCTTCTCTGTGTCCTCTGCACAAGATAACTTTTCAGCGACGAAGCGCCAAAACCGAAAGAAATATAGGATGAAAGTTGGTCATGGTCCAAATTGTACCACTCCAAGTCAAAAAGTTGACACTGCATCTTCCTCTGTCCAATCTTCACCTCTTGATAGTGGTTATTTGCATCGGATATGGGCACAGGATAAAGAAGGGGATATATTTAGTTCTCAAAGGAAGGGGGAGAACAAATCTAAAGGAGGTGAAGAACATGACAAGAAGGGGTCCACTGCTGCAACTCTGGAAGCCTGTGAGAAGTGGCGAATTAGGTGCTTCTTTCATCATAGTAGTTCATCGGCTTTTGAAACTTCTTCTTTTTCTTTTTCTCTGTTTGTTTTCTAGATTTTTGCTTTAGTTTTCAAATATTATATCTGTAATTGCCGTTACACAATTGGTTCCGCTGCTATGATTGTATCTTTACTTTGAACGCATCAAGTTGTTACTCATGTTTGAAAGTTATGGTGATTTTTATCAGGGGAAATCAAGCTTATGAGAAAGGGTACATGTCCGAAGCTGAGGAATTTTACACAAAGGGTATAAACTGCGTCCTTCATAGTGAGAAGTCAGGATGCTGTGTTGAGCCACTTGTGCTGTGTTATAGCAACCGTGCTGCTGCACGGATGTCTCGTGGAAGGATGAGGGAAGCCCTAGGGGACTGTATGATGGCTGCTTCACTGGATCCCACCTTTCACAAAGTCCAAATTAGAGCTGCAAAGTAAGACTTTATTTTATGCTCTCTCATATTTTGTGTGCAAAATCGACTAGGTCTGAATTTTATGCCTAATTGTTTTGGGGGCATATAATGACAAATCACTTGATGATCATATCTACTAAGTACTAGCGGAAGGAGGTAACAAGGAAGATATTGTTTAGAAATATCGGGGTCTCTTGAACACAGAAATATTGTCCCAGACTTCATTTTAATCCTGAAAAATATCATGGCAACTGACTGGAAATTAATAAAAGCTATGTACAGTGCTGTCTGAAACATCTAAAAGGGGGATTGTTTTTGGATTTGCCATCTGGGATAAATGTATACCTGGATTGGGAGAAATCCCAAGCTTGGAAGAGTAGATGGAGCCTAGTCAACTTATGGCCTAGTCAACTTATGGCTGAGGTGGCTTTGTGTTAAGAGTTACATGAATCATATTTAGCAGTTGGAAGATGAGATCTACCATGCAGAAATGTTTTAGTTATCTGGTCCAAAAGACTTGTTTTCAGTGAATGCCTCTTTGTTGGTTTTTGAGTACCACCTGGGACAAATATACTGGTGATGCAAAGAGTTTTGCTTCAAGCACCTGGTGATGTGGTGGATTGGAAAGTTCTGTGCCCCAAAAGATTTCTTTTTGGGTACATCGGAGGTTATAGTCTGGGAAAGAGGGGAATCTTGTCTGTCTAGATACAGGGAAATGAGAGATGAAAATCTGCAACTTTTGTTGCATTTCTATCATTGTCACAGCGAGAGAAATGGGAACTGGTGATGCAACTTTTCTTTCTTGTTTCTTGAAAATCTGAAATTCTGTCTAGAGTTCTTAAAGGCATTAGTTTTTTTATTTAATTTTTAATATGTAAAAGAATTGTTCCTTCCTGACAATTCAAATTTTTTGTGGGTATACACTTCTTTCATTTTTTTGTAGTTTGACAAGGAGTTATCTGTATTTTTTTTTATAAAGAATATTCTAAAATGACCATATTTAATTTGGAGATTATGAATACTTTATATCAAGCATCTTATCCGTTATTTAACTAATTTATGTTTGATTTATTTATTTATTTATATTTATTTTTGCATGTTGAATTGAAGTCTATAGTTGTCCATGTTAGATATTCTATACTGTTGCTCCATTTTAGATATTCTATTCAGTTGTTGCATGGATTTCTTTTAGTGTTGTTGCCATTGTGAGAGACTTGACATACAAATTAGGTATTTTGTTATCGTTATTATTATTGGTTTTTGATAAGTTGTTGATTTTATTATTTTTTCTAGTTGTCATCTTGCGCTGGGGGAAGTTGAAGATGCACTCCAATATTTCAGCAAGTGCGTAGAATCAGGGAGTCATGTTTGTTTGGACCGTAGAATTATAATAGAAGCAGCCAATGGCCTACAAAACGCTCAGGTACCGCATTTGATCTTTAACATTGTTGGTGTTGCTCTATTAGGGGTTATTTGTAATGTTTTCTTTTTCTTTTTTTTTGTTTTTGCTTTTATTTCTATTGGAAAATGGTAACAAAAACTTGTTTGGTATGTTGTTTTTGTTTTGATAAAAGTGAAATAGATTAAAAAATTTGGAACAAAAAAGGCGTTTTATTTTTAGTGTTTTTTTCAAAACAAATTTCACTCCCTGAAAATTTCTTTTGTTTACCAAAAAAATGTTTTCTTTGGAAACCATCTTTTCAGTTAATTTCTTTGTCAATACAAATGATACTGTGAAAG
>JAPPVO010000721.1:0-22358 GCA_030407325.1 Camellia japonica | reverse complement strand
GCCCGCAGGCCTGATGTCCAAACTCACAAACTGATGCCCGCAGGCCTGATGCCCAAACTCATAACTGATACATGCATTCCTGTAGAGACGCACTCTAAAGCACACAGCAGATAAGTGAGAGCCAAAACACCCCTATGTTGGGGTAAGGGTTTCCCTGTCCTATTTTGTCAGGAGCTAAGGGTTACACTACGCACGCAGCGGTTTCAAACAACCTATAAACGGGTAAGCAACCTGTCCTAGTTCGGAATGGTCACTAAGGATCCGAATATGCACTAGGTCGAATGGTCAAAAAGGGTGCCCCGGTAAAACCGGGGTTTGTGTTCCCATGCTGTCAGAGCCCAGAGCCGATCAGCCTTACGGACATGACTTGACAAGACAAGCCTCCGGCAAATCGTTCGGGAATGGCATATGGCAAACACGGTGTCCTAGGCGCACCAATGCAAATGCAATGCAAAGAAACACACAAGTGTAGTCAAAAACAGATATCATGAGTTCGAGTCAAGTTCTCTAAATCCCCAGCAGAGTCGCCAGAAACTGTAGACGTCCCCGAACGCCCCGGGAGGGTTAGGTCCCGTCTTGTTCATGTTGGGGTCACCACAGTTCAAGGACTCAAATGTCACGGTTCTTAATCTTGAACCAAAGAGTCCAAATCCGGCAAATCGTTTTGAGAAAAACAGATTTTTGAAAGAAGTGCCAAACATGGACTGCTTTGCCAGATAACAGAGTCGCCACCTAAATATTTTTTAATGGGAAATTTAGGAAACCCTGACTCGTGCCAAAGGCCACGTGTCCGTCATCACCAAAGTTGGCTCGGGAACTTGGGTACGATTGGGGAAGGTCACTTCGTGAGCACCCCCGCTCGCCCGGTCAAAGACCGGCCTCTACTAACCATGATATCTGATTTTGAAAACTTTGTGAGTTCTTATTCTGGTTATTGGCCTAGGTTACTATGTGATGCTCGCGGCAAACAAGTATAGAGGAATCGCCTGAATTGGAACAAAACATTTCATGTTTGTTTGTTTGAAAATGATTTGCTACCCGCAGGTAGGCTTAAAATGCGGATTTGCCACCCTCGGGTGGGCTTAGAAAACATGATTGATGAATTTTCCAATTCAGATAACTCAACCTCCACCCACAGGCATTCAAGGCAGATATATCACATAAGCACATAGCCTCATGGTAAGCATGCTATCATGGCAACACTCACACGCATGCAAGGATGCTAAGGCATAAAACTCACCGAGTACTCCAAGCCAAAACAGAAAACTGATTAGAAATCATGCATGATCCTAATTATACTGAATTGCCTAATGCAACACATGCAAAGATGCAACTATAGCAGGCTCGGCTATTCTAAACATGGCATATGGAATGCTACAACTAACACGTATTCAATTTTGAATTGAAATACAAATGCAGTTTGTATGATGCGCCGAGCCCGGTGCGTGCAAAACAGATGAATGATGCAACATGCTATCATACTGTATGCTAATTGAAATATGCCCTATATCTAACCATCGTAAGCGGATAAATAAAAGGGAGAAAGAAATGGGGGTTGGAAGACATACATCGCACACACCCACACTTATTACAGTTATGCCCTCGCGCAGAGGGTCCGAATAAATAATAATACAGTCCGAGATATACAGTCCGAAATATTACAGATTTCTAATTAATTAACAAATTAACTAATAAAGACTGTAAACTGGCATGCAAGCCAGGGGCTGCCTCGCTTCTGATGAATGATGTATGCTGGACTGTGTTGCGTGGAAATCCACTGGGATGCCCAATCTAGCCTCTGTTTGCAATATTTCTCGAAACGCGCGCCAAACCCCGAAAAGTTTCTGATTCCTTATTCGCTGCAACAGAGAGCAGGAAAAGGGCATAGCAATGTATTTCACAGATATATGCATGCCTCGATCCTCGTGCCATCAATCACGCATATCGATGCATGATGACCGAGGAATCGGATTGCACAACTCAATATAGGGTGCAATGCAGATGAATGCTACAGCAAAACCTAACTCCATCATGGATAATCCGGAGTGTCGGTGACTTGGGAATCGAGACCCGTTCCGTGAAACGTGCCTCGTTTCCCGTGCCCGGGCTAACTCCTATCCCGAACACGATGCAATATGCATGATATGTATGAAATGCAGCTAATATACAATTCTAGCATGCACAATGCTATGAAAATGAGATGAAAATGAGACGCCTCGAAAAGCGTGCACGCGGGCACGCAAACCGAGGTGATGATGTAAAATGCAAATCGGATAAGACCGAAGTGCTTCGAAATGCGTGCACACGGGCACGCACACCGAGGCAATGATATGAAGAGAAAATCGGATAAAACTGAAGTGCCTCGAAATGTGTGCCCACAGGCACGCACATCGAGGCGATGATAAAATGAGAAAATCGGATAAAACCGAAGTGCCTCAAAATGTGTGCCCACAGGCACGCACACCGAGGCGATGATATGAAGTGGAAATCGATAAAACTGAAGTGCCTCGAAATGTGTGCCCACAGGCACGCACATCGAGGCAATGATATGACGAGAAAATCGAATAAAACCGAAGTACCTCGAAATGTGTGCCCACAGGCACGCACATCGAGGCGATGATAAAATGAGAAAATCGGATAAAACCGAAGTGCCTCAAAATGTGTGCCCATAGGCACGCACATCGAGGCAATGATAAAAATGAGAAAATCGGATAAAACCGAAGTGCCTCGAAATGTGTGCCCACAGGCACGCACATCGGGGCGATGATATGAAGTGGAAATCGGATAAAACCGAAGTGCCTCAAAATGTGTGCCCACAGGCACGCACACCGAGGCGATGATAAAATGAGAAAATCGGATAAAACCGAAGTGCCTCGAAATGTGTGCCCACAGGCACGCACATCGAGGCGATGATAAAAATGAGAAAATCGGATAAAACCGAAGTGCCTCGAAATGTGTGCCCACAGGCACGCACATCGGGGCGATGATATGAAGAGAAAATTGGATAAAACTGAAGTGCCTCGAAATGTGTGCCCACAGGCACGCACATCGAGGCGATGATATGAAGTGGAAATCGGATAAAACCGAAGTGCCTCAAAATGTGTGCCCACAGGCACGCACATCGAGGCGATGATAAAATGAGAAAATCGGATAAAATCAAAGTACCTCGAAATGTGTGCCCACAGGCACGCACATCGAGGCGATGATATGAAGTGGAAATCGGATAAAACCGAAGTGCCTCGAAATGTGTGCCCACAGGCACGCACATCGAGGCGATGATAAAATGAGAAAATCAGATAAAACCGAAGTGCCTCGAAATGTGTGCCCACAGGCACGCACATCGAGGCGATGATATGAAGAGAAAATTGGATAAAACTGAAGTGCCTCGAATGTGTGCCCACAGGCACGCACACCGAGGCGATGATATGAAGTGGAAATCGGATAAAACCGAAGTGCCTCGAAATGTGTGCCCACAGGCACGCACATCGAGGCGATGATAAAATGAGAAAATCGGATAAAACCAAAGTGCCTCGAAATGTGTGCCCACAGGCACGCACATCGAGGCGATGATATGAAGTAGAAATCGGATAAAACCGAAGTGCCTCGAAATGTGTGCCCACAGGCACGCACATCGAGGCGATGACAAAATGGAATGAAATGGCATACGGAATGCTACGATGGGCTTATACCAACATGGGAGAGCCTCAGCTCACTTCCATAGGAGGCCGTCGGATAAGAATGAAGTGCCTCGAAATGCGTGCACACGGGCACGCAAACCGAGGCAATGATAAAATGAGACTGAAATGCAAATTGGGCTTTACTAACATGAGTGGACCTCAGCCACACTCACATCAGATGCCGTCGGGTAAAACAGAGGTGCCTCGAAGTGCGTACCCATAGGCACGCAAACCGAGGCATGGCCCGGAGGCATGAAACGGCACGGGAAATGATATGCAAGCATGCAAACCAAATTTCAGCACCTAAATGAAGGGGAAAACAGTCCCGAAATGATACGAAATGACAACCAATGCATGAAATCATCCCGAAATGTGATTTTAAGTACCCGAAATGGCCTACGGCTATGCTAAACATGCAAAATTGATACATGAAGCAAAAACAGTAGCAAGGCAGCCCCAAATATGGCATTTTTCCAGTACAAAGCAAGGCTAAACAAGAACCACAAGCATGGTAAAAATAGCTTGCAAAAACGGGGAAAAAGAGAGGAATTACAAAGAAAGTAGTATGTACAATGCTCAAACCAGAAAAATCAGTTCTACAAAATTGAAGAGGGGCCAAAAACATGCATATTTACAGTAGATGAGATCCTCTAATTCAGTGTGTGGATATGCTCAAAATGGCATGCAAAAATGAGCCAATAAGGGGCTACAACATGAGGTACCATAAGCAATGCTCAAAAAACTTTGGACCCTTGACAAAGTATGAATAATAGACAATTATAAGACACTTTATAAGCCTGATGAAGACTCAAATCAGTGGCTAAGCAAGCCTAAACAAACATGCAATTTTACGGGAAATATGAAGGATATAACATGAAGTACCAAAACCAATCATCAAATGGCCTAATGCCCTTAACAAAACATGAAGAATAGGAAAAAATAAGGCTCTGTCTAGGCCTGATGAAGGCTGAAATCCGAAGCCAAATAAGCTTAACAAAGCATGCAAAACAGAAGTGGAACATGAATTCAAAACAAGTGATATGTGGAGCAAGAAAACCAGGTTGAGCCCTTCTTCAATGTTGAAGAGGGGCTCAAAATAAGCACAATGACAGTATGTTTCATGTTCCAACTCAGATCACAAATAGGCCAAAACAATCATGCAATTTTACGGTAAAATGGAAGCATTTCAAAGGAAGTGTATTCTAGAGAAGCCAAACATGGTTGAGCCCTTCTTCAATGTTGAATAGGGACTCAATATAAGCCTACTCACAGTTAATGTCATGCTTGAAAACAGATCACACATAATCCAAACAAGGCATGCAATTTAATGGCATAAAGAGTGATATTGAAGCAAGTGTATGAAGGAGACACCAAACAGGGTTGAGCCCTTCTACAAAGTTGTAGAGGGGCTCAAAATAAGCATAAAACCAGAAGGGGTAAGAGCCCAAAACAGATCACAAGTAGGGTAAAGAAATGACTCAAGAAAATGCAAGAAAAAGGGATTTAGGAACTTACCCTTGAAGATCCAACTATGGTGGCTTCTTGGCTTCAATTTGCTACTTCTTAACCTCTGAAAAAGCCTTCTTTGTTGCTAGAATGGAGTTGTTGATGGTGGTGCTTGGAGTTGATGAAGGATTGGCCTAGATGCTTTAAACTTTTTCAAGGTTTTGGCTATGGAAATGGAGGCTATGGAAGAGGGGCTCTTGAGAGAAAATGTTCCAACCCTAGCAAAGGAGGAGGCAAGCCCTTCAAATAGGGAAGAAAAGGTGTAAAAGGGGAGGGAAATGGAGGCAATCTTTCCCTCCCAAAATATCCCCCGGATGGGGGAGATATTTTGAAAAAATATCTGGACAGCTGGAAGGAGCTGGAAAGCAGGAAGCTGGCCGGCCAGGTGGCTTTCTGCAAGGTGGCCGGCCGGCCACCCCACCTGGTCGGCCAGCCACTCAGTCTGGCCGGCCGGCCATGGTCAAAAAATGGACAACAAATTTTCTGGCCGACCACCATGCAATGGTGTCATCCCAGATGTGTAGAATAAGGTTCCAAGGTCGGAAATTGGCAACACTGAAGCAGGAGCCACAACATAGAGCTTGAAGGAGAGGCTCAAAAATGAATGTAACAATTGCTGGCCGACCATCACTTCTTAGGGTCCTCCCATATGTGTAGAACAAGATTCCATGGTCGGAATGTGGCAACACTGAAGCAGGAGTCACAACATAGAGCTGGAAGGAGGGGCTCAAAAATGAAACCTGGAATTTCTGGCCGACCAGTAGTTTTTAGGGTCCTCCCATGTCCCCTGATCACAGATATGTAGCTTTGGTTGGAAGAAAATATCCCCAGGGTGTTCAACATTGGCCCGGAAGTGAGCAAAACGGGCGCCGGAGGAGCGAAACTGGTTATCTGGGATAATTGCTGGCTTCCCACCCCCCAGTGATCTTCCTAATGCTGAAACAGAGGTACCTGCCAAAATTGAACAAAAACTAATGAGAAATGAACGCTCGGGGCCAAAACCGGGCAATTCGGGACCTCGAAAATGGGCTGCAGGTGCCGGAAATGGTGTTTAGCTGCGAAGTGGGTATCTGTGACCCCAGTGTTCCTCGGTAGGATAAAACAGAGGTACCTGCCAAAAACTGGAGAAAACCGATGCGAAATGAATGCTCGGGGGCCAAACCGCAAGGTTCGGGGCCCAAAAACCGGCTATAAGCACCGAAAGTGGCATTCAGCCACGAAGTGGGCATCTGAGGCCCCGGTGTTCCTCAGTATGATAAAACAGAGGTATGTGGCAAGAACCGAGGAATCGGAGACGGTTGGGCGGTCCCGAACCGAGGCACACGGCCTGACGGCTCCGAAAACCGGGAACCGGGCTCCGAAATGGGCAGAATGGCCTACGGCCACGAAAAGTAGCGCACGGCCACCGAGAGATAGTCTACAGGACTACTCCCTTCCCTCAGGAAAGAAAACAGAGAAAACCGAGTCTGGTTCGCAAACCGAGACAAGGCACAGAAGAGGATTCGGAAGTTCGGAGGCAGGGCGCACGGCCGCGACTCTGGGACTTCTGAATGAGCACGATATGCAACACCACCGAGCGCTCAATCGGTGACGTCTGAGTCTTAAGGTCGGTCAAAAATGGGGTGTCTACAATATCCCGTAGAATACTAATGACTTCAACACTTTTGCAGGCTTCCGTCGAGTACACTCGCCAGTCCCTGGAGTTGACGGCCTCAGCGGTAGGGATGTTGCAGCGGTGCATCGACTTGTTGACCATCTACCATATCCCGGTAAGTTCTTTCAACTGCAGTCTCAAACTCTGCCCGATCGGTTTCATACATAATCTGATGCAACACACTGTCAACACGGCACTTGATACACAACACTCATGGCACCGATACACTGCAACCTATATACTACTTACAGTGTTGCTCATGGCATTCATACACTATCCTCACACACTGTATTTGGTATTCACATTTTGCTTTATCTGTAATTGATGCATTTGCCATTTGTCCTTTTCAGGCCCCATTCCAGATTCCGGCCGCGGGAGGTGCTCCAGCTGGACCATCTGTTCCTGCTCGAGGAGGAGGGGTAGTCAGGCGGAGGATGACTATCCATAGCCGGGGCAGACATAAGCGCACTCACGCTGAGAGCAGTTCCCGAGAGCCCACTCCAGATGACGATAAGTCAGATGAGAAGATGGCGTCGTCCCATGGTGAGGCCGGAGGCAGCTCAGACTCTGATTATAGGGATGACGGTGGTGACCCTGGACCCTCGTCCAGGAAGAGGACCAGGACTGACTCCTGCACTTGAGATGACTAATATTGATCCAGACTTTCTGCTACTTTTTTGCTTCGTTCAGACATTTGGTTGCTTTTCTCTTTTGCTTTACTTTTTCTTTTTCACTGATAGTTTGGGCACACTGTACTGCTTTAGGCAGATTTAACTTTCTCCAAACTATGTACTTTTTTTGCAAAAGACATGATGGAAATGAAACAAACTTTTTGCTGAAAAAGTGTTGCATTTGTACATTCTATGCATCGCATCGCATCGCATCATATTACATAACAATGTAAATGAGATCAAACTTTGTTTTGAAAACCAAACACTCAAATTGCAACTAATCAGGTAGTGAACCAAATACCGACAAAACAACTCGATAAATAAAACAAAGAACTCGACAGACTAACTGAATGTAACTACAACTCGATAAGCAAAAGAAAGAACTTAAAGAGTGTGAAATACAACTCGATAAACAAATGTACAACAACTCGATAAACAAAGAGCAACAACTCGATAAACAAAATTGCGACAACTTGATAAACAAATGAGTAACAACTCGATAAGCAAATTGAAGTAACACAGGTGTGACTTCACAAAATCAACACCGAAAGGCACTGGAAGTGGAACCAATCACAAGTTCCCAACATGTTCAACACATAGACTGCTCATTCTGAACACACGGCTTGTAACACAGTACTCTGTTTATTTTGAACACACGGCTTATGCAGGCACTGCCGATTCTGAACACACAGCCCATTCTGAATACTGCTCATTCTAAACTCACAGCCCATATCACAGCATTCTATTCATTCGACGCACAGCCCATGCAGGACACTGCTGATTCTGAACATCCAGCCCATAACACAGCGTTCTGTTCAGTTTGAACACACGGGATGCAAAGACGGAATTTGCAAAAGTCGAAACAAACTCAGATGCTCCGAATTCTTTCTCTTTTCTTTTGCATCGCAGTCTAGAACCTATAGCTTCATATAGGTCCTGGTTTTACTGTTCTCACATGACCTGGGTTAAACCCTGCGGTTTTATGAAAGAACGATTCCTGTTTTGCACAAATGTGGAGAATGGCACAGCACTCTGAGCACAAAACGATTTTATTTTTAAATTGAGATATGAGTTTTTGATAAAGTATTGAGTCTACAACTGAACACAGCGCACTACGACTCAACAAAGAAAAACAAAAGTCAAACAACCTAAACACATCGAGACACGCTCGGAATGACTCAAAGCAAGAATCGAGACAAACAAGACAAAAGACACGACACATAGACGTGTTACAAAGGTGAGAGACTTCTCAGCTCGTGAGGAGCCAGTTTCTTCGGGTATTGTTTCCCACCCTTTCTCATTTGTGATTCTCACATCACTCTGGCACTCAATCTCTATTTTTCTGAAAAAGCCCTTTTCTCACTTTTTCTCTCATCGCACATCTCTCTATTCTTCAATCTCTCATTTTTCATCCCTCCCCTGGGTGGTTGATGGACGAACAGGAAGTTGCGGGCTCATGCTCCTAGCATTCTGCTAGATTCTCTTTCTTCTGCTCACAACAGTGAACTTTCCCACAGAGGGGTTGAGCTACAACTAGGTGTGTAGCCAATCTGCAGCTGACATCGATCGACGATGCTTCGCTGGGGAATTTGGACTTGATCAAATCTGTCCAGATGAGGGAGTGGAATATCTCGATCCCTTCCAGTTCATGCTTCGCACTTGGCTTGATACCTCGTTGCTCGGAGGATGAGATAGCTTTCGGCATTTTGCTGTCTGCTTCAGTTGTGCCCTTTTCTGGTTGGTAGAGTGCCCCTTCTGGCAAGTATGTTCACAACGGGAAAAAGACAGAACACCTGACTCAACTGTGCCCCTAGTTCATCATTTTGACCATTTTTTGTTTTTGCTTTCTACTAAAACAATTTTGACCAATATGAGAGTTAGATTAACATACTTGTTCAACTTTTTGATTTGAAATCACGCAAGTTAGGTTATGAGCACTGAAAATTTTATTTTTTGGGTCCAAGAAATGGTCCAGTTTTGGAAAAGATGGAATAATTTTCGAGAGAATATTAGTCAACCTCATTAAAAATTCTCAAAAACTATTTTTGCAAACGGCCACCGCTCAACGAGCATGGAACCCACTCTTAAAATGTACAACCTCAGATCCATAATAATGGAAAATTGCCTCTTGTCTGAACGGCACTGTACGATAATGGAAAATTGCCCCTTGTTTGAATGGCACTACAGCGCACTGTATGGCAACGGAAAGTTGCCCCTTGTTTGAAATGCACCGCAGTACATTGTAACCAGTTCTCATGGTGACGATCACAACCGAACTCTCAGATACAGAGAAGGCAAAGATGATCAAAACCATTACATGGACACAATCAATTTGGAAGTGTTTATGCCTTACGTAGTTCAGGTTAAGGTACACTCGGGTATTTAACCTCTTCTTTTTGCGCTCTAACTTTTGACAAGGCCGCCCTTCCGGGTTTTCAACCTTGCGAGCTTTGTTTTCCTTTCTTTTTTTTCATTAATTTTCATTTCTTTTTTTCTTTCTTTTTTTATTTTTCTCTTTTTTCTGTTCTTTTTGCTTTTTCTTGCTCTAACTTTTGCCTGGGTCGCCCTTCCAGGTTTTCGGCCCAGCGAGCCTCTCAAGGGTAAAAGTGTAGCTTGGTCCATGCCAAATGATTTTAGGGTCTCGAAGCCATCCGAATCTAGGAGAATGGCTGCTGTTTGCTGATGATGTAAAAGTCCATCCGATGGGGGCTGAATTCGCCCTTAATGTTGTGGATAGGAACTCGGTTGTTCTTCAATAAAACTTTCTTCTTTCTTCCCTTCTGGGATTTGGCATTCTTGCTGATCTTCGTCTTTGACTCTTCGAGTGCATTATCTGACATCTTTTGCCCCTAGTTCGAGGGGTGCTTCTGATCCAGCTTTACAAGCTTTCTTTTGATCACATCTGATATTCTCGCCCCTAATTCATGGCCTGCTTCTGATCCGGCCACACAAGCCTTTCGTTGTAGTTGACGGTTGACCATTCTGAATCCAAGTTCAAGGTTTGAAAGCAAAGGGGTTGAGTCTCGAGGCTGAGAGCGATCCTAGGCTGCACAATCTCAAGAGCGATTCCACACAGGTCTTCGCAGGACCGTGCAAAACATTTTTTGAAATCTTTTAAGAAAGCGACAAATCGCTCGCGCTGAAGACAATGTAGAACCAATCCGGATTAAGCCAGGATCTTTCTCAGTACTCACATTAACAAGCATGATCTCATTCATTAAGGGCTTAGCACGCCTCTCTTTCTCTCAGTTGATCAAATTTTTGCAAATCCTGAGGAATTCCTTCCTCTTTGTTTTCCATCACAATGTTCGAAAAGTATTGAAAAACTTAGGTCAATGCAATGATTTAAAAGGCACAGAAAAGTAAGTGAAAACCACTGTCGTTTCATTCAAATCTTCTGACACAACTGATTCAAGGCAGAAACAAACACAAAAGCATGAAAACCACTGCTGTCTCATTCAGATCTTCTGCTGTAACTGGCTCCACAGCAGAGACAGACTCAAAAGAAAGTAAAAGGATAATTACAAAACAAAATAATGACGTCCGAGGTGACACCCTCGGAATCACCCGACTTCTGTACAACAGGACTGACTCGATACAACAAGACAGACCTTAATCAAAAAGACCGGCTCAAAACAATGAGACAGACTCGAAATAAAACCGCAAAACTAACTCAACACCCAAGTCAAAAAGTACAAAAATTAGCATTCGCAAATGCTCAAAATAGTGCGTGCCAAGCGCCACATCTGAAATAAACCGAGCGCCGCCCGCAGGTGGACCAACCCCTAATCACATACTTGTATTATCCTCGAAATCCATGAACTCAGTGGTGACAGACTTTGTTGAGCTAGGTGGGAGGATGACCTCATCATCGATCAAATCTTGCACTTTGTGGTGAAGACGAAAGCAATTGTCGGTGGTGTGACTAGCCTGTTGATGGTACGCACAGTACTGGGTAGCATCATGTGAGAGAGAGAGATTACTCGGGAGAGGCCGAGGCTCAAGAGGTTTGAGATGACCTTTTTCAGTGAGGATTCGAAGAGCCTTGGACAAAGGCATGTAGAGGGCATGAAAGACCCTGCGACCTTGGGGCAAATACTTCGAAGTCTGTGGACCTTTGCTAGATGCACTAGCAAAAAGATCAGCAGGTGCTGCCTTGGCTCT
Organism: Camellia japonica; assembly: GCA_030407325.1. NCBI lineage: Eukaryota > Viridiplantae > Streptophyta > Magnoliopsida > Ericales > Theaceae > Camellia > Camellia japonica. The sequence continues at coordinate 10,686 of JAPPVO010000721.1, read as the reverse complement.
CTGATCTTTTCCAGGTGCAGGGTTAGGATTAGAAGGACTTGTTCTGGTACGACGGTCCCTATCCCGATTTTCCCTTTGGCTTGAACTGCTCTCAGTCTGAGTAGGGAAAATGTCATCCACAGTCTTAGCCACAACTGCGAGTACTTGTTGCTTATTCAAACCGCCGGCTTTTAGAGCCTCAACAGCTTGCTGGAGTTGTTCATAGGGATCTATGTCCACCGTCATCTTGTTCTTTCCACTAGCCTCAGCTTGGTGGATGGTTTGGGTTGCTACTTCAGTACGAAGCCCCATTGTCACCGATGTATCATTGCCGGAGCTTGAGACAGCTTTAGGTTGGCTGAGCTCAATTACAATTCGCCCCAGTAGTGGGGGCTCTTGCGGCATGAAGTTCCCGGCATACGATGCAGTTGGTGGTGGGGCCGACATTCCATAGGCTAGATCAGCCACAGATCTTTGAAAGTCGCCAATCATTCCCATCAGCTCAAAGGTGGTGGGCTCACAGGTTTGAAACAACTGGGGTTCCCAGATCGGACGCGCGGCAGGCAACCTGGGCGGGTGTGGTACCTCAACATCGGTCTCTCACCCTGTAAGATGATTCCTTGGCTTAATGCGGCTGCCATAACCACAATTTCCTCTGAATTTTGTGCCATCATAAATCCGTTGAACTAAATGGAGGTGATGTGACCGGTGACTGACGGATCAGATGTCTTCCTTGCTTCAGCGAAGGAGAACACTGGCTATTCTGAACTAAGTCTCTGAACTGAAAGACAAAACAGACAGCATTTCAGCCCAATTTCACCCGAACAGACATAAGCACAGTTGAATAACTGTATTCGACCTCTGATCACTGTTCCCAAATTACTATCCCAAAACTGAACCTGATACCCGCAGATATAACTGATTCTCAAAACACTGATGCCCGCAGGCCTGATACCCAGACTCGCAAACTGATACGTGCATTCCTGTAGAGGTACACTCTAAAGGCACATAGCAAGCAAATGAGAGCCAAAACACCCCTATGTTGGGGTAGGGTTTCCCTATCCTATTTTGTCAGGAGCTAGGGTTCCACTACGCACACAGCGGTTTTCAAACAACCTACAATCGGGTAAGCAAACTGTCCTAGCTTGGAATAGTCACTATGGATTCCAAATATGCACTAGGTCGAATGGTCAAAAAGGGTGCCCCGGTAAAATCGGGGTTTGTGTTCCCGTCGTGGCAGAGCCCGCAACCGGTCAGCCTTATGGCGCGCTTCTCAAAGCGAGCCTCTGACAAACCGTTCAGGAATAGCATACGGAAAACACAGTGTCCTAGGCGCACCAATGCACATGCAATGCAAAGAAACACATAAGTGTTATCAAAACAAGATATCATGAGTTCGAGTCAAGTTCTCTAATATCCCCAACAGAGTTGCCAGAAACTTTGGATGTGCCCTAGGGCCTTATGCTTTTCCACAGTTCGGACTCAAATGCCACGGTTCTGAATCTAATCCCGCAAAGTGCAATGCAAGACCGAGAAATCACCAAAGACTCCAAATCCGACAAATCGTTTTGGAAAACTAATTTTTAAGAAAGAAGTGACAAACATGGACTGCTTTTCCAGATACAGAGTCGCTACCTAAGTATTTTATTTTTGGGGGAATTTAGGAAACCCTGACTCGTGCCTAAGGCCACGTGTCTGTCATCACCAAAGTTGCCTCGGCTCGGGAACTTAGGTACGATTGGGAAGGTTAGCTATGAGTACCCCCGCTCGCCCGATCAAAGATCGGTCGCTACTAAACATGATATCTTTGTTTTTGAAAACATATGTGTTCTTATTCCGGTTAATTAGCTAATCTTACTATGTAATGCGCACGATGAAACAAGTATAAACTAGATCGCCTAACTTGGAACAAAGCATCGCATATCCGTTTATTTGGAAATGGTTTTGAATTTTGCTACTCGCAAGTAGGCTAAAACACGGATTTCGATGAATTATTCCAATTCAAGCAATCCAACCTTCACCCACAGGCATTCAAGCAGTTATATCACATAAGCAATTAGCCTCATGGTAAGCATGCTTTCATGTTAACATTCACATACATGCAAGATGCTAAAACATAAACACTCACAGTGTACTCCAAGCCAAAACAAAGAACTAGTTAGTAATCAATGCATGATCCTAATTCATGTTAAGATGGCTAATGCAACACATGCAAAATGCAGCTAGAATAGGCTCAGCTAATCTAAAATGGCATGTGAGATGCGACAATTTGATACACGTATTCAACTTAGAATTGAAATACAATGAAGTTAGTATGATGCGCCGAGCCCGGTGCATGCAATACAAATGGATGGATGCAAACATGCATAGCATAAAGATGCTAATCGAAACGTGCCCTAGAACTAACCATCATAAGCAATTAAGTAAAAGGGAGAAAGAAGTAGGGGTTGGATGACACGCATGCTTCTTACACAATTCGCTCTCTCGATAGAGGGACCGGAAGAATAATACAAATCAAATAATTAACTAACTAATGAGGTAACTAATTATTACACAACACTTAACTAATTAAACAAATTAACTAAGCTATTAAAGCAGTAAAACAGCCTCGGGAAGAGAGATGCATGCGTGCTCGGACAGCTTCGCTCGGAAATCCATCGCCATGTCACATGTTGCCTCTGTTTACACTGCTCTGCACCTCTGAGGATTGCACAAGTCTCAAGGTTGCTTTTGAATCACCTTCTGGGTGCTGTGAGAGGCCATCGGCCAAGAGATTATGCCACCGGCCAAGAGGAACTGGTCATCGACCATTTGTGGGGATATCGGCCAACAATACATAGCCGGCCGGCACTGAAGATGGCCGACCGGCCATCTCTTCCTGTAGAATCCTGTTTTGCTGCAGCAGATGACAGACAGAGTATGGCAATGCATTTTCAGGGCAATGTTTTCACCACCACCCTCCTTATCATGTTTGAGACTCAAAGGAGTATGGTTCTTGACCCTCGGGTCATCAATCACGCATTTCAATGCATGATGGCCAAAGGAGCCGAGTGTGTAAATTAATGTACAATTAGTGCACATAAACACGAAAAGGGGCCCTAACCTCCACCATGGTTGATCAAGAGGCAAGGGATGCATGCTTAATGATATGCAACCTAGGCATGCAAGCAAGCTAATGCAACATGAGCATGCAAACAAGCAATATGCAATAGGCATACAACCTAAACAAATAAGCACGCTAGGCATGTAACAACAATGCCAATGATGAACATGCAACAACATGTGAGGCAAACATGCGACAACATGTTAAGCAACAAAAAAAAAAGAAGGAGAATGCATGCCAAATGCGTTAGAACTTAAGCATGCAACTACATGTTAAGGACTAAGTATACAACAAGGCACAATTGAATTAGCATGTTACAACATGCAATTTACCAAATATGCAACAAGTATGTGACAACATACAAGGCAAGCATGCAACAACATGCGGGGATGGTCTTAAACCGAGATGGACAGCTCTCGAATAGGTCCAAATCAGTGGCCATAATGCTATGGAAATGAGGACAAAAGTACATACAAACATGCATGTCAATGGTCCATTACTTTAAGCATAATAGGGCAACTTTTAAGAACACTTAAAAGGATACAATCATGGATATTAGGCAAACATGTTAAGCTCTGAAATCATGTTAGGGAGGATGCCAAATCAACCAAAGCATGCAAGGCATGCAATAAAGCCCAAAACTTGAAACCAACCAAGGGACTCAAACAAAGGCTACATGAAGCAAACCCCAAAGGGCCAAGGGGACCTAAAATAGTCCGAAGGCAGGTCTAAACAAGTCTAGAACATGCATGGAATGTGGCCAAAACATGCTAGAAAGGTGAGCACAAAACATGAAGCATGCAAGGCCAACAAAGGGGTGCTACACTACACCTACTACAACCAAACATGGTATGATTTAAACAACCAAAATCAGAGTTATGGCATGTTAAAACAAACCGAAAAACCCACCTAGATGGTGTCTAAATGACCTAAGCATAGGGGCATGCACAATGACCCGATCATGGAGCATAAGACACCAACTCTTCAAGACATTGAAAGGATGACGAATGCAAGCATACAAGCATGAAATATGGACTGAAATAACATGACAAATGATTCCAAATCACTGAAATCGCCCAAGTAAAGCATGCTAGTGACTTAAGCACCCAAAGCTAACAAGCTAGATTGTATTGTAGCCATACAAAACAATGCAAGCATGACCAAAACAATAAAAAACAAAGCTCAAGCATGCTAAAACAATGCTAGAAGCTTCATGAAGTTAGGCCAAAATCATGCTAAAAAGACATGTTACAACTGTAGACACCCCATTTTTGACCGTCCTCAAGACTTGGATGTCACCGCTTGAACACTCGGTGATCATCCATGTTTGTGTTCGTCTTGAGTTCCCGGAGGTCTCGGCTACGCGCCTTGCCTCAGGATCTCTCGACTCGACTGTTTTGTGTCTGGTTTTGCACCAAACACTTGTGTTTTTCCTTTGAGGGGCAGGGTAGGGCTTGTTGACCATCCCCACCCATCACCGGCCATGGCTTGAGGCCACCGGCTGTGTTTTGTTGCCACCGGCCAAATGTTTGGCCGGTCAGCCGGCCGGCTATCTTTTTTTGGTCAATTGCATTTTTGGCCGGCCGACTACTATGCATATGCTTTTGCAGATATTTTTGTGCAGCTGGCATGCACTTGGCTCTGTATGGAGGGATCTCCCTCTTAGCTAGCTTGTCTTGTAAGCTTACAAGATTAAAGCTCTATAAGAGGAAGTCTTCTCTCCCTCTTTTAGGGTTAGACAACATTTCTTAGAGAGCTCTGGTTTTAGGGTTTGATTTGTGTATCTATCCTATATCTATATATATCTCTCTCTCTCTTATATTTGTGTGTGTTTAGTCTCATTTTTGCACACAAACACCCACTATCACACTATCCTCTTGGAGCTGAGGCCCTTGAAGGCTGTTTTGAAAGTTTTGGAGCTGGTTTGAGCCAAAGAAGCTGCTGGTCTTCCATTCTTGAAGAGGGTCTACAAGGGTGAGCACTTACTCCTTTAAATACCCCATTTTTGCAAAGCTTTTTTGACTATCTTGCATCTGTTTTTGAGCTTAGCATATAACACATAAAAGTCTTGTTTTTGCCTACTCTAAATAGTTGTTTAAGAGTGTTTTAAGCTTTGGGGTTGTTTGACCCCTCTTAAGGCTTGTTTGGCCCTTGTTTTGTGCCATTTTGGTTGAGCTCCTGGACCATTGTGTTTGGACCTCCTCACCACTGAAATCTTAAGGGATTTCAGAGGTGAGGATGGTGCCTTGAGGTCCTAAGAAGGAGAGGGCCACCCCCTCTCCTTGTTGTCCTTGAAAAGGGCTATTTTTGCCTCTTGAGGGAGCATCTAATTTAGGTTCATGTTGGCCATGCCTTAACTGATTTTTGTTCTTATTATGTCATAATATAGCTCTGTTTTTCCTTGGTTTTGGTATACCATGCTTGCTTAGCATACATGCCTTGTAATGCCATGTTTAGGCCTTAACATGCTTTAAGCTTTGACCTTTGTTTTAGCATGTTTTTGGCCAAGCTTTGTGAAGCTTTTGTGTTTGTTTTAGCATGCTTGAGTTCTATTTTTGGTTGTTTTGGTCAACCATAGCATGCTTAGTATAGCCACCTTGCATTTTGGCTTGATAGCCTTAGGTGTGTGAGTGTGTAGCATGCATTGCTTGCATTATTTTAGTGGTTTGGAATGACTTACCATGTTATTTCAGTCCTTATAACATGCCTACATGCTTGCATTTGATGCCCCTTCAATGTGTTTAAAGGTTGTGTTGCATGCTCCATGTTTAAGTACTTGTGCATGCCTCCATGTGTAGATCATTTAGATGCCATCTAAGTGGTTTATGGGGCTTGCTTTAACATGGTTTGGGATTGTTTTGATCCATTTTGATCATTTGCTTCATGTGCCATATGATCATGCTTTAGGTCCTTGGGCTTGGTTGCATGCTTAGCTTGCATTAGTAGGTTGATTTGGCATCATTTCCTACATGTTTTTCAGAGCTTACATTGCATGCTAATTGTCCATGTTTAGTCTCTTTTAAGTGTGCTTAAAAGTTGCTTGTTTTATGCTTAAGTGTTGGCCCATTTGCATGCATGTTTGTGTGCACATTAGCCTTCATTTCCTTGGCATTTGGCTACTGTTTTAGGCTTGTTTGAGGGCTGCCTAAATTAGTCTAAGTCCATCCTTCATGTGTTGTAACATGCTTGTTTGCCTTGCATGATTATTTGTTTAGGTTGCATGCCTAAATACACATTGCATGCTCATGTTGCATACTTAGCCTCCATGCCTAGGTTGCATCCCATTTGCATGCATGCTTTGCCTCTTGAGTTGAGTATGATAGAGGTTGAGCCCCTTCGTTTGATTATGTGCATTGCATTCCATATCAAAATGCACACTTGATTCTTTGGGCCATCATGCATGGAAATGCGCGATTGGTAGTCCGAGAATTGAGGCCCATCCTCTTTTGAGTCATACACATGATAAGGAGTGTGGTTGGTGCATACATTGCTTGAAATGCATTGTCATGCTTTGTTTTGTCCTCTGCTACTGTCAAACCAAATTCTGCAGGAAGTTTTGGCCGGCCGGCCATCTTCAGTGCCGACCGGCCATCTATAAGTGGCCGATGGATTATTTTGTGGCCGGTGACCATTCTCCATGGCCGGTGACCAATTCCCTCAGCCGGTGGTGTTCCACAGTGTGCAGAGAGCATATCTTGGGACTTGTGCAGTCTTCAGAGGAGCAAAACAGCCAAAGCAGATGCATCTTATGCATGGCAGTGGCCTTTCGAGCAGAACCGAGCGCGCATGCATTGGACCCTCTTCCCGAGGCTGCTTATTGCTTAAATTAGATTAGTTAATTTGTTAATTAATTAATTGGTCTGTAATAATTAATTAGCTTGTAGGTTAGTTAAATTGTATTATTCTTTCGATCCCTCCGAGCGGGGGGAAATTTGTAATAAGTGTGGGTGCGTGTGTGCATGTCTTCCAACCCCCACTTCCTTCTCCCTTTTACTTACCTGCTTTGATGGTTAGTATTAGGACATATTTACTTTAGCATACCTTATGCTATGCATGCGTGCATCATTCATCAGTATTGCATGCACCGGGCTCGACGTATCATGCTAATCGCATAAGTATTTCAAATGTAACTTAAATACATGCTACATGTGCATTTCACATGTCATTCTTAGATTAGCCGAGCCTATTCTAGTGACATTTTGTATGCAATGCATTAGCCACTTAACATGGACTTGGATCATACATTGATTGCTAACATGTTCTTGTTTTGGCTCGGAGTACATTGCAAGTATTTTATGCTTTAGCATCTCGCATGAGTGTGAATGTTAACATGACAGCATGCTTACCATATGGCTAGATGCTTATATGATATAAACTGCCTGAATGCCTGTGGGTGAAGGTTGGATTGTTTGAGTTAGAACAACTCATTGAAATCCGTATTTTAGCCTTCTTGCGAGTAGCAAATTCCAAAGCGTTTTCCAAACAAACGGATATGCAATGTTTCGTTCCAAATTAGGCGATCTAGTCTATACTTTTGTTTTGTGCGCATCACATAGTAATTCTAGCTAATTAACCGGAACAAGAACACATAACGTTTTCAAAATAAGATATCACGGTTAGTAGAGGCCGATCTTTGGATCGGGCGAGAGGGGGTGCTCATAGTTGACCTTCCCCAATCGTACCCAAGTTCCCGAGCCGAGGCAACTTTGGTGATGACGGACACGTGGCCTTTGGCACCAAGTCAGGGTTTCCTAAATTCCCCTATAAAAAATATTTAGGTGGCGACTCTGTATCTGGCAAAGCAGTCCATGTTTGGCACTTCTTTCAAAAATCTGTTTTCTCAAAACGATTTGCCGAATTTGGACTCTTTGGTTCAAGATTAAGAACCGTGACAAAAACGAGTCCGAACTGTGGCAGCATAAGTCCCTCCCCCGGGGCGCGTCCACAACAACATGGTGCATGTTAAGGCGAATCATGGGATTACAAGACAAGTATACAAAGCATGGATGGTATGTCTAAACCAAGTCAAAACAGTGCTATATCATGGCAAAACAAAGCCTAATATATATTGAAATGAAGCTAAAACGAGCTAGGCATACAAGCCACCAACATAAGCCATTTATGCAAACATTCAAGACAACAAGGAGAGGGGATGACCCTCTCCTATTTGGGAAACCAAAACCACCTCAATGGATGGCCAAAAACAAGGCCTAACAAGGCCTTGGAGGGGGGAAACAACCCCAAACCTTAAAAAGACCTTAAACAAAGTTCTAAAGTAAGAAAAATCAAAAATTTTATCAGTTATAAACTAAGCTCAAAACAATAAGCAAGAAGTGTTAAAAGCTTGAGCAAGAAAGGGGTATCTAAAGCAAAGAACTCACCCTTGTAGAACTTCTTCAAGAATGAAGCTCCAGCAAGTTTTCTGAGTTCAAACCATCCCAAGAACACTGAAATCAACCTCCTAGCACCTCAGCAACCAAGGATGGTGTTCTAGTGTGTGTTTGTGTACAATAGTAAGACAATACTACTATTTTGAGCATAAAACAAGGCTAAACAAGGAAGTATAGATACAATCCTATATCTATCCTCTCAAGAACAAATTTTTCTAAACCTTGAAGGAGGGAGGAGGGGCTCCCTCTTTATAGAGGTTCAAATTCTAAGGCTTCCAAGAGAAGCCAAGCAAAGAGCAAATCCCTCCATACACGTGTATGGAGGGGGTGAATTGTGGATGCCAGCTGCACCAGCTGGCATAAAATATCTGCATAAAGCAGATGAACAGGGTTCGGCCACCAAAAATGGCCGATCGACCAACACAAGTGCCGGCCGACCAAATATAGTGCCGACCGGCCAACACTCTTGGCCGGTGGCAAGAAAAAGGGGCCGATGGCCTCATGCCATGGCCAGTGGGTTGAGGGGATGGCAAACAAGCCACCCTCTTCCCTTAGAAGTAAAAACACAAGTGTTTGGTCCATGACCAAGCACAAAACAGACAAGTTGAGAGATCTTGTGGCAAGGCGCGTAGCTGAGACCTCCGAGAACTCAAAACGAACAAGAGTATGGATGATCATCGAGTGTTCAAACGATGACGTCCAAGTCTTGAGGACGGTCAAAAATGGGGTGTCTACACTTCACCGGAGGAGAGGAATGAAAGTAGTTGCAGAACTTGAAGGTTTGAAGCAATGGCGGACTTGAGAGAGAAGAGAGAGAAAGTTTGCATGAAGATGACGTTGAAAAAGTGAAAAGACGGAGAGAGAGAGAGAGGTGATTTTGATCAAACGTGAAGAATGGCGGCAAAATACCATCAATGTGCCTAGGACGATGTGCTTGTCAGACGGCGCACGCAAAAATAATGCGACTTGATGGCGCGTACTAGGTACGGCCCAGTAGGGAAAGGACGTGTGGCAAAGACGGTTGAAATATTGTGCGTGATAGCTCACACGCGTGATAAAACTCTTGGAGTTCTTGATTTAATGAAGCAAAAACCTCGGCTATGAGGTTGATATTGGCTAAATAAATTAAACTGACTTAATTATTTGCTCTAAAGGCATTTTGGGGAAAACGGATTATAGATCTTGGTCATATTGAGCCGATGAGTATTGACTTCGGCAATAAGTAACAGAGTAAGTTTAGCCGACGTTCTATGAGATCAAAAGATATAGGTTCCATCACCTCAGTATGCCGAGTTAATAGAACCTAGGGGCAGTTGTGTGGATATGATTTTTGAATGGCAACACGTGGCCGAGGTGGCACGGAAGTGCCAGCCAAGGTGCCACGTGTCCTGATCATGACGCTGAAGTGATCTCGGTTAGGTCGAGATTATCTCCGAAGATACCTGTAGACACCCCATTTTTGACCGACCTTAAGACTCAGACATCATCGATTGAGCACTCGGTGATGGTGCATGTTGTGCTCGTTTAGAGGTTCTGGAGTTTTGGCTGAGAGCCTTGCCTCCGGGCCTCTGAACTCTTTTGTGCTTTGACTTAGTTTGCGGACCAGGTCTTGTTTTCTCTTCCCAAAGGGAGTGAGAGGTCTTGTAGACCATCTCTCAATGGTCGTAGACTATTTTTCATGGTCGTAGGCCACTGTTCCTGTTTGGAGACTAGTTTCCGGTTTTCGGGGCCATCGGCCGTGCACCTCGGCTTGGGACCGCTTAACATTCTCCGTTTGCCCCGGTTTTTGGAGCACACCTTGTTTCCTCTATCTAGAGGGACACTGTGGCCCGGGAGACCACTTTTGTGGTCGTACGCCACCTTTGGTGCTCAACAGCTAGTTTTCGGGGCACCCGACCGTGCGCTTTGCCTCCCGAACTCTCGTTTTGCATCCGTGTTGGTTCTTTTTTGGCACAACCCTTGTTTTCCCTGTTTAGAAGGTGGTACCAGGGTGGGAGACCACCTTTTCTCCTTGGAGACCACCTCTCTCTCCGCCAGCCGATTTTCTTGTCGGGAAGCTGGTTTTCTTGGTCTTTGGGCCACATTTTCTGGTTTCCCACCCCACCATTGGCTTGCTCTCAGTGTGGAGGCCACCAATACCCTTGGTCGACCAGCTTTTTTTTGGGAGACCACTTGCCCTGGTCGGCCGACCACCTTTTCTGGTCGGTTGGTTTC